>JAOTRH010006524.1:0-23670 GCA_034768845.1 Heliamphora exappendiculata
TCTTTTTATTTGTAAGGATTAATAAAATCATATATATATTTCAGTGGAAAATAGCTAAGTGCTTAATTTCGCGAAAGAATTAAAACTTGATAACGATAATGATTGTTAACGATAATGGTATACCCGGTAGTGCATGAGAACCATTGTTGTGAATTGTTTAGGTGAGTCTTGAGGCGTCCGGCACGTGATTCGATTTGTGTGTAAATTTTTTGTTCGAGTTTTCACCCAGCGATGACCGCTCAAGCAGTGGGAACCCGCTCGAAAGGACAAGTAGCAAAGAGTTTGGGTATGTGGAGACTGCTCGAGCGGTAGGGGGTCTGCTCGAGTGAACTGTCGGCAAACAGACTTTAAATTTGCGGTCTTAAACATTTCACTCTCATTCTTTTCACCCCCCCCCCCCCCCTCCTCTCTCTAAAAAGGTTTGGTTGTGGTGGTGTCTTGGAGCCCTCCTTGCTCTTCTAGAGTGAATTTTTTACCTCTCTCCCTAGTGAGCAACTGTTAGAGAGTGAAGATGCACGTTGAAAGATTTTCATTCGGAGCTGGGTTAGAGATTTGGTCGATTGAAGCTTGTTAGGGTTTGTTCCAAGTTGTTTAAGTCTCAAAGAGCTAGGATCTATGACTATCATTGATCAATGCATGTATATGAGTTATATGAATGTTGGATTTGCATAAAATCATGAAAATCTATATTTTTGGAACCCTAGGTTAAGGTTTAATGTTAAAACGTGCTAAATCTTGTATTTGTGGGTGATTTAAGATAAATCTATCATATTAACATTGCTATAGATGCTTTGATTTGAAAAATGAGGAGTTAGGGTTACGATGGGGGTTAAATCTTGAACAAATTTTGGGCTTTTTGGGTTAATGAATTCAAATAATGAAATTGAGGTGATATTTGGTAAATCAAAGGTTGTGGTAACCTATTTATGTAAAGATTCTATAAACTTTGATGAAATGAGAAAACAATGAAATAATGGGTGGGAATTTTGAATGAATGTGATGATTTTGGTGAAATATGATTATCATGAAATGTTCGATTGAGGGTTTGGATTATTTTCAACCCGAATACACTAAATATGATAATGTTAAAATTTAGCAATGTCTTGAATTCTATTTGTGTCGGTTTGGCAAGAGGAACCATGTTTGGGTTGGACTCAAGTGTGAAATTTGTGAAATTGGTAATGATTAAAACTCTACCCTTCGGATGGGTAACCCAATGTGGTTTATAATAAATGTCCTCCCTTTGTATGGTGATCTTAGAGTGGTTTAAAATGTATATCTTCCCTTCAGATAATGAGCCCGAAGTGGTTTATAATGTCTGCCTACCTTTCGGATGGTGATCCCGAAATGGTTTGAATGAATGCCCTACCCTTCGAATGGTGAGCTTGAAGAGGTAAATGATTGTTGTGATGATAAAAGTAAATGAGAAACGGGTAACACCTCGAGTTAGGTGAGGTTGAAATGTGTCAAAAGATATGTGTATGTATGTGCGCGTGAATGGTAGAATTGATTAACTATGATGGTTGAGTTAATAAGGAGACGAAAGGCCATAATGGTAGGATTGGGTATGAAAGGGAATTGGTTTCGCTTGGTGAAAATCTGTTATCTAAATGAAATTTTGTTGGAAAAATGGGTGGGGTTTCTTAACTAAAACTTGTGATACATTCATATGATTATTCTCACATATCACGCATTTATTCATCTTTAGTCTTTTTTCTATAAGTCTCGGCTCATGTGATTTAACAACATTTCAGGTGATAGCAGAAAGTAGGCTATGGATTGAGAAACACGATCTTGGAGACCACTTTTGAGTAATTGATAGAATTACACATTCTTGATAGCATCTTTTGATAAATAAAAATGTAAATGTAATTCTCGTTTTAAATATTTTGACTAATGTATTTTTAGGTTGGAGTAACCTGTGTTGTAAGGCCCTGTGGCCATAACTTCATGAATTGTATGCATGAGAGGGTATTGGGCTTGTTTTGGTGGGTTGAATTCCTTGTTTTAGAATGAAGTATTATGATCTTAAGGGTTTGATTTCGAGTTTTTGGATCGAAAGAGATTATTTATTTATCAAAAGTATGTTTCACTTTATAATCCTGTCTATCTAAATGTATGTTTAAAAAATGGAAAAAATGAGTGACTTTTCAACACTTAGAAAAATTTTCAGACTCTTGGGATAATGAGCTCTTGGGTGCCTCACTGCTCGAGCGAGAGTTATCCCACTTGAGCAGACTCTGCATGGTCGCATTTTTTTTAGCTTTGTTTCAAAAACAAATATGGGATTTTTATGAAATGATTTTGGGTTGCTCTTTGGGGTATAAATGGACTATTTTGGAAGTTTCTTACAAAGGAAATTTGGTTCTTTTACCTTCATGTTTGATAAGAAATTTTGAAGTTTGGCTTCTCTTATCGATTAATTTCTTAAATCAGGTTCTTGTTTTTTCTACTTTTTTCGAGTTTTTATTGTTATAGAATCGGGGCGTTACAAATTGTTATCAGAGCATTAGGTTCGAATACGTAGGTGTCGTGAGAATGGTTAGTCCATTTCGTGAGAGTTGCATTGATGTGTGGCATCCATGTACTTGTGTGTTAGCATGAGGTATATTCAACGTAACTTGATGTTCGCTTGTTATGTGTTAGTTGGGTATGGAGGTTGGATTTTTAGGATGATGTATCTTGTCCTTGGGCGTCCGGTCGACTGGTTTGGGGTTCGAGTTAGAAAGACATTTGGTCGGCGTTCATTCTAACCAGAGATCCAACAAGTTACCCAGATTGACATGTTATTCCGATTAGTCCTCCTCATTGTGTGAGATGTGTTGATGCTATGATACGTGTTACGTGATAACATGAGGAAAGACAATGTTGTTCGTGGAAGATGATTTCGTTTAGGCCGTGATATTGATGCTTCTCTTATCCCTTCTTATATACATAGGGTGATGTTGCCGATGCGAGGTAGAGACCAAAGTAGAGGCGAAGGTCGTGCTTTTACCCACGTTCCGGAAGAAGGGGATGTCCATGCCCTTTAGAAACAAGCAGGCGGTGTTGATGTTGTTATACACGAGATGCTCACAACGATACGAGCAATGGCCGAAGCGACTAAGAGTGAAGCAAGAGCCCTCGAGTCGAGGGCTGTAGTGGCAATGAGGGAATTTTGACTATTAGATCCTCCAACTTTCTCAGGGGAGCCTGATCCCAAGGCTGCTACTAAGTGGTTAGAGGTGATTACCACGATCCTCAATGCATTAGAGATCGTGGTGGATGAGATAAGGGTGAGGTTGGCAGCCTTCCAACTCATGGAAGATGCGAGGAAATGGTAGAAGTTTTCCACAACAACTGTGGAGGGCACGTGGGCCGCTTTCACTAGGGTCTTTCTGGATAAATATTTTCCAGGATATTCAAAGGACACCTACCGAGAGAAGTTTCTTTCCCTCACCCAAGGGAACATGCCAGTAATCTAGTACGAGGCTAGGTTCATGAATTTGTCACGGTTTGCACTAGAGATGGTGGCAGTAGAAGAGTTGCGCACAAAGCAATTTGAGCGAGGTCTTCAGCCCGCCATCAAGAATAAGATGACAGCATTAGGATTTCGGGTCTACACTGAGTTAATGGAGGCTGATGTCCGAGTTAAGAATGACATGGCCGGAAGCTGAAAAATCAGGGAGAATAAGCCGCAACAAAGGGGCACAAGTGCGCAGTCTAGTGAGCGCCAGTTTAAGAGGCAGAGGTCAAGAGGTCCCAGTTCCCTTCCTATAGAATCCCAACAGCAGCCACGTCCGGCGCCCACACCATCCATGACTCTCTCGAGGCGTTCTGGGCTTCGGGAAATGGTTTGCTTCTTTTGTAAACAATTGGGACATCATATCAGGGAATGCCCACAATAGGGTGAACAACAAAGTCAGATTCAGGGAAGAGCCCCATTGTCTTGTTTTCAGTGTGGCCAGGTGAGTCACTTACGCCGGGATTACCCTCAGGGAGGGAGTGTTCATGGTGCTTCAGGAGCACATCAAGGGCAGGCATCATAGGGATGACAGGGATACGGCCAATCACAGCAGCAGTCGGGAGCATAATCGGCGAGGACTGCATGAAGAGCTACCTTAGCTTAGTCAATGAGGCAGCTAGGAGTTAGGGGAAGTAACGGGCAGAACCAAGTGAATCAGGGGAAAGTGTATGCCTTCGTGGAGCTTAGTGCATCAATGGCACCAATTGTGCCGAACGCTACAACTGGTCCGCCAATCATTCGAGGTTTTTTTGATTACGTACCGCTCTTGGGCTAACGGCCTTGTTCACACCAAGATATTGCACCCCTTTATCTCACCCGCTCTTACTTCTACATTAGGGATAGTGGTGGACGCTATGGATAGCACATTACGTGTAGAGATTTCAACTGATAAGGTTACCGTGTGGGGAGGCGTTGGTAGAGCTCATGAGTTGAAAGGTTAAACCTAGTGGGTGGTTATCTTGTTCTGACTTGTTAAGACTGGTGGCAGGTGAGCGTCGAAATTTGCTGATCGGTCATTAGATTTCCTTTGTGCGGAGAGATTGTGACCTCCACAAATCTTCCATCCTTTCTTTGATTGTAACGGCCACAATATATAGTTGTCACGCCCAAGATGTTCTGTTGTTATTTCATCGTCGCAGCGACCTCTAATTGCTACAGCAGCGATCTTTTTGTTAGTCCAGTAGCATAAATCATGTATTGAACACTGTTTTATTTTCGTTTGCTAATAAATGAAGCATGATAGATACAAAATAGTTCAGCTTTGACCCATAGGTATTTTTCTTTTATTTTGAAAGTATGTTCGATAAGATTTTTGGTTTTCGTATTCGCTTTTGTATGTGCTCTCTTTAACCTCCAATTACGTATTTATTATTTTTGAAAATTTTAAAATAAGAACCGAATGTGATTAACTAGATGTCAACTAGCGGTCGGGTAAAAGGGGTACCTAACACTTTTCTTATTTTGTATATTAGCCCATAGACCCTTTTTCAATGGTAGTGCAGACCAGTGACTCATTTTTATTTTATTTTTGATTTTTTTAAAAATTTAAGTGACGACTCTATTTTTCACGTATTTTAATATTTTGATATTTTTTTTTAAAAAGAAAAAATTTTCTTTCCAAAGACTAATATCCAAACACAACTCATCTTTCTTTTCCAACGTGAAGGCTCGAGGCTCCTCTTTTTGGAACACCACAGCTTTTTACACCTACAAATACCATGTGTTTTTTTATAAATTTTTTAGTTTATTTTTAAAAAAAATTAATAATCATTTTTTACTTTTATTTATTTTGTATACATATAATAATAGTATACAAATTTTTTTTAATTATTTTTTATATTTTCCAATGAGCCCGGCTAGGCCTTAGGCAAGCCCAAGCATAGCCACTACACAACGGGCCATGGACCTATTTTACACCCCTACTTATATGTATCTGGCATGTATTTATTTTTGGCATGATTTTAAGAAGCCTTTATCTACCTTACTAGCTTTTTTTAACCTAGTTATGTTCTTTTCCAGAATAGCTAATTTTGAAATTTCACTATCTTCTTGTAGAAAAATTCTTTTTGAGTGAAAGCACTTGGGAAAATTAAATATTTATCCTATCTTTAACTCCTAGTTGGTCTTGTACAAAACTATTTTGCATACACCGAGATATAACTTTTTTTTGTAAAAGTGTGTTACATCTAGACCACTCAGGAAATTTTTGCCATTCCTTCCTAACATAACATGATTTTCATGCATGGTTGGCATCCACATGACAATAAATTTTCCAAAATAGTGCTCATGCATAGAACCGAATGTGATTTTCTCCGTAATTTCATGATTTTAGGAAATGTGCAAGTTTTAAATTTTCCATTTATCTTTGCATGAGCACTATTTTGGAAAATCTGCAAAAGTGCTGAACGCACACTATTTTACTTAAAGCTTCATGTCATGATGTGTGGTGCCCCAAACGTTATATATATCTACCATCAAGGTCATTGAGATTATTATATTTAATTTTTTATAATTTTATTATATTCGTGCTTTTAATATTCATGTGGCATGCTTAGTCTAGAACTCATGTTACTTCGCCATGTCAAACTATGTCCATAACTTAAATATTTGTGCTCATCATGTTGGATGTACATATTATTTCTATTTATCAAATATATGTCATGCCATGTTATGTATTAAAGTTGATCATTGGGTTAAGATATGTGAAATGAACATCTAGCAATACTAGGAATATAAAATGTAATATACTTAATAGAACAGATGGTCTAGTTCCCACTAAAGTTGTTGCTTTAAACCCGATTGCTTGTGGTCATGAGCAAGTTCCCAAGTTCTTTTGGGAAGTATGTTTATAATGTTCCGTAACTAGGACTGACATCATTTTGAGTATCAAAATGATGATGCGGAATGGCAGTAAAGCGACATGTATCTAAAACATAGATGAAACATTAAGTTGAGGCGAGTTCACATTGGGTTGATCATGTTGTGACCAAGAATTCCATACTGCTGCCTTGTGATGTCCTTGTTGAGTAGTTAACTCGATGACCCTAGACCAAGGATTCCACGCTCTTGCCTCATGGTGTCCATGTTGAGTAGTTAACTCGAGTAAGATGACATCATGATTACAATGAGGATTTCAATTGGCCAGAAGTATCTATGCCTAGAGATTGGGGTAGGACGGTTTTTATGCTTCAAAATTAACCTTGGCCTTACCTAGTTAAATTAACCTTGAGGTTGTAATTTAACTAATGGTTAAACTTGTACCTGTTATTGATTTAATCATTTATTCTTGCATATATAGTCATCAGTTGTATATCTTGCATGCTCTATAGTACTTGTTTTATATTTTTAGTTTCTAATAGGTTTTGCAGTTCAAGATGAATTTGTTGAAGCTGATGTGAAATTGTGTCTCACATAGTTGCTCTAAGTCTCTTGCTGTTATTTGATCTACTCTATCTCTGTATCTTTGAAATCATGTACTAAACACTTTAATTTCATTTGTGTTTTGGAATACAATACGTTTAGACCCCTTAAGTTTTTCAAATGTTTTAATTGTATGCATTTGTGAGTTTTATCAAGTTATTTGCAAAACATAGTATTTGTCACTTTAAATATCTCCAAGAATTCGGGGCGTCACATTTGGCGCAGACATTTTCTGCTTGTGGGTTTGCATTGCTAGGTTTCTTTTTCTTTTTTTTTTTTGAATCCTGAAAACCAACTGGGATATTGCTCACGGAGGCAGTTAGTTCCTCTCAAGCCAGCTAAAATTCAAATTGTTGCAGTTTTTGTACAGATGACTTGAATCCACCACAGCTGAGATGAGAAGTTGAAATAAATATACAGAGGGACAACATATGGTCCACCTGTTTTAGAGTAGTAGTGGGAAAAGGTTGTTAGTTGATAAAGAACCAAAAGCATATGATCCTAATGGCCTTGAACTCAACTTCGAGAATGCCAACCAAGTTCATGTTTGATCATTATCTTCCATCATGCAATTCACAAATACAAATCATTGTACAGTAGAATTTCATGATCCATTTCCTTGCTCAGAGACATGAACTACCACACTATAAATCAAATTGATAGTGATGCATAATGCATTTGAAAGTTGAGACATGTTAGAACTTTGGGTCAGGTTTGGGCAACCAATAATTACAATACAAGGGTCACACCCAATAGATGGCAACTATAGATGGTGACTTAGCATTGGATGGCGACTCTTGGATGGTGACTAACAAGTGTGTATAATATACCCACAAGATAGTTAAAACTATTTAACAAATTACAAACTAAAATGATGTTTATATATATGCATATAAACAAACTAAAACACACTTGCTCTCTCATACCTCACCAAAAGAGAATGAGCGTGCAAAGGCTTCTGAGTTGTTCGAACATTGTACACCAAATCACGAGTATTAAAGTGTGCGTGGTCCATTTTTCAATCATTCAAAAGAAAAGCATAAGATGGTATGTTTTCTTGAATTGCCTTGGCATGTTTACGCAAACCCTTACATTGATATCAAAGCACGTATAAACTAGCTTCGTACAATATGATATTTTTCAGTGCCCATATACATGGTAAAATGCACTGTTACACATTATCTCACACAAGACTTTCGAATGGCTGTTAATGGCAACCCAGAGAAATAATCTCCGTTTGACATGTTTTTACAACATGTTGTCAATCTTAATCCATAGAACATATCTGGAAAATTTCATACATAAAGTCCTTACCATACGGTAAAGCATTGTACAATATAATAATTTTTACAAGATTGTTCAAATGCGATGCATTGTACAACAGAATTCCATGATCCATCCCCCTGTTTTGAAACATGAAGTATCATATAATAAATCAAATTGATAGTGATGCATAATGCATTTAAGAGTTGAGAGACAATGAAAACTCCTTTTTTTCAACTGATCAAAAGCCAATATCATCTATAATCCCCAACTTCATTGTTTATCCTATTTTTGCTTTCATTTTTGTGTTTCATTTTCTTATGAGCCCTACAGTACTACAGACAGAGAGTATTGTCTCTACAGGGGTTTACACTTACCATCCAATGACCAGAGAAATGACAGCAAACAAATCCTCGGCTTTAGCACACAATTGACTAATTGAGCCCTGTATTGAGACAAAATCCCTAGGCAAAGAATAGCCCAACCATCTTTTTTCAGTCCACGCATCAGGACATTAGTAAGGAAATCATTGCATTGGCAGCTTCTAACCCATTATTATTTACACTGGGTATAATGGTTGCAGGTGAAATAAATTTGACAAACTCCTTGAGTTCAGTAAAACTGCAATGTTCACTGTACGGGACTTCATACCTGGAGAAATAGAAACATATCTTAATTAGTCACAAATGCTCGCAAGCACGAGTACAAATTCTTTTTTTTTTTTTTTGAATTTACATGCAAACAAAATTGGACTGTCAGGGTGAAGTGCAGATGGATCCAAGTTAGTAAAAAATGTTAAACTATTATGAAACTGAAAAATAACTAAATCTCTATATGAGCCACACTAAATAGACATGCAAGAAGAAGAAGGTTTTCATTTAGCTAAATCCAAGTAAATGGGTTTGAGGCCTTGCTGAGTTAACGGTGGACCTGATCAAACATTCATATCCATTAGTTGAAAACAGAGTGAAGGGTAAACCATTGAGATTTGATATTTTTGATTAGGTGCTACAGTCATCACAAATTAACGTATCCATTGAGGCAAAGCCAAAAAGATTGAGCAAGCAGATGAAATACAGGTTATATTAATTTGTCTTCACCACCAACTGCAGGACTAGACTAGTTTCACTAGAGTGAAGAATAGTTTATTCAACAAAGAAGAAGCGCAAATAATTGGGCCTATTAGAAGTTCAGAACTATGAAGACAAACGCTACAACTGCTTGACAACTCAAATATCAGAAGTGACGCACAATCGATTCGTATAACTTAATCCTGTACAGAGGCCAAGGTCACAAAATATGCTGCAGCACTGTTCTGCATTTACAAAATAGTAGGCTTGTGCGCATATAAATTTCTCTGACGCTAGTTGCAGTACCTTGTACACTATTGTGATGAAGAAACTAACCAAATTCCATAGCTAAATTAAAAAATCAAAGGATCTTTGCCTCCCATAATAAGTATAGGAAAAAGGAGGATGAACAATCTGAATGATGGACTGCTACTATTTTATCAATCAACTGCGAGCAAATAATTTTATTCTGAACGAGTACAATGCATATTACAAGAATAAGATGGTGATTGCTTCCAGTAATACCACTTTAGATACGCAAGTTAAGTAGTATTTATTCCTATAATCCTCTTTGGAACATTGGCTAATGATTTCCTATAATCTGGCTAAAGACTTGGTTTGAGAAAAAAATAAAAATTCATAAAAAAATTATGTCCTTGAAAGAGTAAGAAACCAAAATATTACCTTACAATGGTACCCTGCTGATACCTTCTTCCCGAAAACTTCTTTCCTTTACCAAATGTCCAACCAGTAGGAGAGAAAGCAATTATAAGACTGAATCTATGCTGATCAATAAGGCCATGAATAGCATTAGTGAAATAGAACAACAACAAAAAAGGGTTCAAGTTAGACACGAACTGGAGTTTTCTCATGCTATCCAAATTCGTTGTTAATTCATTCGCTGACTGAAACTTGAAAGTGCTACTGTGCAATGCTGCTAGCCTTGTGCTTAGGTAACCACACCAAGAAGATCTACATAATTTTTCACTTGATTATATATTTTTTATGTTACCTTTGTTATGTTAGCCACAGCCATGTCATGGTAGCAGGAAAACCACTTTTAACTTTATTCCAAGCATGTTTTAAAAATAAATAATATAAATTTGTTCCAGTTTTAACCTCTCCTTCAATACCCCTGTTAGGTTCTGGTTAATGAGTTTTCAACTATTATGGTCTGTTCATAGTCCAACTAGTTCTTCAATATTTTTATGAGTTCAAATATAGGCACATGCACAGACAGTACACAAATAAGATAATGAGTGAATTGCCTCTCATGAGCAGAAACACGTTTACTCTTCCTTTGCAATCAACTTCATAGAATAAAAGACAGAAGACATGTACACTATATTTAGAGAAACCAGATGACTCTAACCAATTTTACTGCATGAGTAAGATATAAACCTGTTTGGTTCCACTTATTGCAGCTTATTTAGCTTAAAATTTTAATTCACATGCTTATTTAGTTGTACTTCAAAATGGGATATTAAGTTTCACTTTCAGATTTTCAAAATCTGAAATGGCTAACATTTTTTAAAAAGTTGGCCTTAAATCTTTTTTTAGGCTACATTTTAAAGTTAAATCGACATTTTAAAATGAAACCAAGCGGGATATATAAATAATTCAATCATTAAAACATTCTAACCTAATTATATTTAAAATAGAGCGAAAAGACAAGGAAAAAGTAAATCCTATCAAGGTACAATCTGACCTTTGTGTCCCCAAGGCAACATTGCCGGGTTTGCCACTGAGCCCCAAATTTGGGGAAGTTAAAAATGCTACAACTTGATTAAAAGTTGCTTCTCATTTCACCACTTTTTAACTTTTGTACTTGTTTCTTTAATGTTCCTTCTGATAAGTTGTTGGCAGTTTCCTCGTGATGAGCAGGCCCAACATATGAGATGTATTATAAGTATCAAGGAGGTGCCTTGATTCCAGTTCAAGTCCTTCCTAGTTTAATAACTTTGTTAAGAACCATTGAGAGTATAGCAAAATGGACAGAGTACTTTTGGAATGTCGGGTGATCTAATTTCTTTATTTCCTTTCAACAAAACAAAAAATAATAAACAAAAAAATAAGAACAATATCCTTTCTTACTCTTTTTCTTCTACTGTTTCATCCTTTTTCAATTTTTTGAAAAAAACTCGTCTCTTAACAGCAACTTGAATCACAACTCTACCCCATTGGAAGGGCAAGATACACCATCGAAGCTAAAAATTGTTGTACTCAATTTGTCTGGTGATAATTTTATCGTTGGGTGACTTGTAAAGTGAGTGATTTTCTATTTTATATATATATAAAAAGAATAAAAATTGCGTTACCAGGATACTCCCTAGTAACTGGGCCTCCAACTATAGTAAGCACTGAGTATTCGTGTCACACAGCAAAGAGTTTTGGGAAACACTATTGTGTGGTTAAGCCAGGGATCATAGACACCTAGTGTCATAAGGCCAATTGGTCTACGCATCACTGGCTTAAGTGCCAAACACTCAAGTTACACGAGTCAACTAGAAAGCTTAAGATATCGAGACACTGCACAACCTATGCAGAAAAAGAAAAATATTGTGTTAACTTAAGAAGTCACCCATTTCATAAAAGTTATGATAAGTTGTATGCCATTGGAGGTGTGTATAACTATGGCTAAAGTTTATAAATGAAGCCTTTCTATGATTTCACACAATCATGCATGAACTTGCAATATTTTGTCTAACAAAGTATGAGTGGGGAAACTTGGATGATATTGCTTTATATATACTCCGTTCACTTACCTTGTTTTTTTTTTATCTTGTTTAGCGACCAAACTCTTTTAAGGTGGGGAGAATGTAATACCCAAGGTATTACAATAGTGCATTATATGCATGATTTATTTTATTTAGTGCATTTTAATTGCATGTAAAGTTCTTGAAATTACTTTTAACGAACATGTATGAAAGCATTCTACTTATGCAAAAAAAAGCATTGTTATGCCATTGAACGATTTTGAATTCCTTAATTGAGGTGTTTAAAAGACTTATATTAATGATTAAGAAACTTTGAGATTAACATGTAAAAAGTTAATCAAGCTTACGCGGGGTAAAGTATGATTAATTAGTCTAATTAGGGTTAATTACCGATAAGTATGATTAACCTAATTATGTGAGATTAATTAACTTAAACTTGATTAATTAGATTAATGCTTGATTAATTAACCTAAGTTGTTGATTAGGACAATTGGTGACTCACCTAGTTGCTAGATGTCATTCTAAGGATAGGTGTCATCCTAAGACTAAGTATTAGTTTAAAATGTGGGCGTGTCCATATATTATATAAGGATATAAATTCTCTAGAAAAGTTGAGAACGAGAGAGAAAAGAGACAAAAGCTCTAAAAAATCCTGGAGAAAGGTGTTTGGCTAAAGAGAAAGTGAACGAAAAAAGAAAGAAAAATCAAGAAAAGTGAAGAAAACATAAAATTTTTGTACAAGACATCAAATAAAGGTAAGAAACTTATTCTCCATGTTATTCTCTATCATATAATATGAAAATAACAAAATTAGAATGGATTAAAATTGATTAATTGATGAGATTAAAGTTAATACATGAAAAAAGTTAGGATTATTCTTTTCAATTCTTAGAAACCTTGGAATCCATGGTAATTTTATCATTTAACTACATAAATATTAAATCTAGATGAATATGAAACTTTAAAATACCTCGTTACAAGTGTGATACATAATTAAACTTGAACTTTCGATTTTGAATATAAAATATGATGAAATATAAACAAAATAATAATAAATCTAAACATTTTCATATGACCAGCAATCACTCTTTTGATCATAATCCTTTGTATCTTTTGGAATTAGATGATCAGACCATTACCATTAGAAACCAGAATTTTGGGACTTTAATTTGGACACAAATTTTGCCCCAATCGAAGTCTAAAAGGTTGTGTGAGACCCTGACCCGTTTTCTTTTTTGGCGTTTTTCGACACGCGTTACATGTTTTCGTTGTAGCATATTTTGTATGCTTTTGATGCATGTATGAGGGTAGAGATGCATGCGGGGTAGGTTCCCGGGGCCGTGGGCCGTTGTGGCATGAATTTCGAAAATTCAAAAAAAAAGATATTTTGGAGGCCTATAAATATCTGAGTTAGATATTTTCAAAAATATATTTTTCAAAACTTCTCCAATAAGTTTTTCATTTTCTCTATGCCTTCTCTCTAAGTTCTCGGGGGCCCGAAGCTCGGTTTTCAACGATCCAACCGCGAATCCTTGCTTTTGGCACGGTGGGCTACGCAACTATCTGGTCAGATTTTGATTCCGACGAAACTCGATTTTGCATGTGGATCGAGGCGTCGAGTTTTTAAATCACCGAAGTAGGATTCTAGACCTGTATGTGTTATAAGGGTGCTATGGCTAATCGGGTGTCTTTTTACCAGTCGGATTATTGTAGATCTGATTTTCTGTAAAGTTAGGTTTTTGGGTGAAAATCGGGTTTTCGGCGATTTCGTGGATGGAATCGGGTATCGGAAGTTTCTTTTGAGGTTTCGGTGTTAGGCCTAGGTGTGTGGATGTTTCTGGATGTTAGATCGGTGTTCGGAGGCTTCGATTAGGGGTTTGGATGTAGAAACCCGTAGCTCGGAATCAGTTCTGCCGAGATTCGGTCGACTGAACCATGGGGTTCGATCGACTGAAGCTTGGATCTTGGGTTCGGTCGACTGAACCGTGTATTTTGGCGTTTTGTGAGATTCCAGTAGGGTGTTCGATCGACTGGAGATGGGGTTCGGTCGACTAAAGTTCTGGGCTGCTGGTTTTGTGATTTTGGTTGGGTTTTTGGTTTTCAATTGGTGTTCTTTGATATTCAATTGATTAATTTATGGGAATTAGTTAATTCAAATACCTTTGGATTCCTTTTGGGGTTCTGTTGGTTGTGTCGTGGTTTCGGGGGCCATGTGGCAACCTCGTGTGTTCGTGTTGATGCCATCCTCGGGGATGATGAGTTGGTGAGATGTGGGTGTTTGTTATGCGTTGAGTGTTTGGGCCCGTGGGGTCTTGGGTTGTGAACCGTGAGGCCTTTGGGTTTTTAGTTAGCCTTCGGGCTAAGCTTAGTTGTTATATGTAGCTATGTACTTTTATAGCGGGCTTATGCATGTTATAACTGTAGTTTATTCATGCATGGATTATGTAATGTGATTTACATGGATTTCGATGGCCTTATGTGTAATGCGGTTTATACTTTAAGACCCTGAGTTTTATAGGCATGTGGATGTGAAATCTGATGAACGAATGCATGTAGTGCATGTTGCATGAATTGCAAGTGTTGTGTGAGTCACGTGTGTAGCATGTGACGTAGTTTATGTTACGTAGTGACAGTACGTGGTTTCATGCATTTAAATCCTAACTGGGTTATGCATGGGTGGATGGGATGAGATGGTAGAACATGTGGTTCTGTGAATGTTAGCTCTGACTGACGGTGCATTCGATAGGGCTGCGATCCTTCGGTTAAAGTCCGTGAAGGTTAGGGCTGAGGTCCTTCGGTTGAAGTCCGTAAAGGTGTATTGACGGTTGAAGTCCTTCGGTGAAAGTCCAAAAAGGTTCATGGCTTGCATATACTGCATTGTGGGACGGATAAGACCCATGTTGAATTGTTTTTAAGATGCGTCTGAATCACGATCTAAAACCCATTTTCAAACTGTTTTCAAGACTCTGTGAGTCAACAATGGTTATTATCTTCGCTTTCCCTTGCATGTAAAAATTGTTTTTAGGGCTTGAAAGAGAGTCTAAAACTGCACTTCGATTTCCTAACATGTTTTGTTTATATTGCATGCTTGTCTAACTTCTGCTGAGCGGTGTAATATATTATGTATTCTTAATACATAATAGTTTTCTTTTTTGTCTTTCTGTATTATGTATTCTTAATACATGTTTTTCGGGAGTTGGAGCCGTGTAATGTTGCCGTTTGGCGTTTATATACAATGCATGCATGGTTTATATTGAAAGTGTATTCTCGGGTTGGGTTTTATCTGGTTGTTATGGGTGTTTCACGTGGCCCGGATTTTGGAGCGTCACAGGTTGAGTTATGGCTGCTTAAAGTTTTTGAACAAAAGCTATCTCGCTCACTGGTTTTGGGCATCCGGACAACCATTGCCACAAATATGTTGATTTTTAAGATACTTTTATGAAATCTTATGTGAGAGCCTGACCCGTTTTCTTTTTCGGTATTTTCGGTCGCGCGCTATATGTTTTCGTTGCAGCATGTTTTTACTACTTTTGATGCATGATCGGGTTTAGATATGCATGCGGGGTAAATTCCCGGGGTTGTGGGCCGTTGTGGCGCGATTTTCGAAAAATTTCAAAACAAATATTTTGGATGCGTATAAATATCTGGAGTTAGATATTTTCATAAAGATATTTTTCAAAACTTCTCCAGTAAGTTTCATGTTTTCTCTCTGCCTTCTCTCTAAGTTCTAGAGGGCCCATGGCTCGGTTTTCAACGATCCAACAGCAGATCCTTGCTTTTGGCACGGTGGGCTACGCAACCATCCGATCAAATTTCAAATCCGGCGAAGCTCAATTTTGCACGTGGTTCGAAGCGTCGAGTTTTCAACTCACCGAGGTAGGATTCTAGACCCTACTGCTGTATAAGGATGCCATGGGTAAACGTGGGTATTTTTAACGGGTAGATCGCTGTAGATCTGCGTTTGTTTCAAAGTTAGATTTTGGGTTAAAATTGGTTTTTTGTTGGTTCTGATGGATAGAATCGGGTGCCGGGTGTTTCTATGGTGGTCTTGGTGTTAGGCCTAGACGTGTGAATGTTTGAGGATGTTGAATCGGCATTGGGAGGCTTTGATTCAGGGGTTTAGAGGTTGAACCCGCAGCTCGGAATCAGTTTCTGGGTGAGTTCAGTCGACTGAACTCATAGGTTCAGTCGGCTGAATTGGTCTTCTTGAGGTTCAGTCGACTGGACCTCGAGGGTCAGTCGACTGGATAGTGCATTGAGGCGTTTTGGTGATTTCCAGTGGGTTTTTCAGTCGACTGGGGGTTAGGTCCAGTCGACTGAATTCTGGGTTGTTTTGTTGGTGGTTGATGGTTAGGTTTTGGTTTCCAATTGGTGTCATATGGTATTCAATTGATTAATTTATGGGAATTACTTGATTTAAATACCTGTGGATTCCTTTTGGGGTTTGATTGGTTGCATGGTGGTTTCGGGGGTCGTGTCGTGGCCTCGGGTGTGCGTTTAAGTGTTGCCCTCGTGGGTGATGTGCGTGATAGATGCGGCTTGCTGATGCACAATTAGGTACGTGGTTTGATGTTGGGTTTGTGTTGGCGCGGGTGAGCGTCGTGGGTCTGTGATGACCGTGTTGGGTGTGTTTGGGCCAGTGGTGGTCGTGTGGGTTGTCCCCGTGCGTGGACGTCAGTTTGTTTTTGGCAGGTGGCGTCGTGATGTGGTTTTATATGGTTACGTGCATATTTATAACTGTTTATTTATGTACGGAATGTGTAAGTGGATTACGTGGTTGTGATATCAATCGTTATATGTAACGTGGTTTATGCTTTAAAACCTAGAGTTTTATATGCATGTGACGTGGTTCGTGGAACATCGTGTTGATAAATGGTTATATGCTTTAAATCCTGGTTTAGGTTTGCATATGTGTATGAAATGGCTTAGGTGAATATGTGATCCAGTAGATGTAAATGTTGGTTGATGACGCACGTGTGCGTGTGGGGGTCTATGAGGTAGGCTGCGAAAGCCGGCGTATTTGGGGCTGCGGTCCTTCGGTGAAAGTCTGAGAAGATGCATTAGTTGGGGCTGCGGTCCTACAGTGAAAGTCCGTGAAGATATGTGTTGCATGGGTTGCGTGCGTGGTGTGCGATAAGTGACGGATTGAAACGAGATCCTGATGAGGCACGGGTGTGGGTGTGTGTGCGATATCTGAAGGCTGAAATGAGGTCCTGAAGAGGCACGTGTTCATGGATTGTATGTACTGCATATTGGGACGGATAGACCAATTTTCTTAAATTTGTATTATCGGCCTACGGGAATTGAAGTACTGTATTAACGGCCTGAGGGAGTCGTAATACTCGAATCGTTTTCGAGGCTCTAATGAATCGACAAATGGTTTTTATCCTCGCTTTCCCTTGTATGTGAAAATGGTTTTCTGGCTCTGGTGAGTCGTGATCTAAAACTGTTTTCAAACTGTTTTAATGGCTTGAAAAAGAGTCGAAAACTGCACTTCGTTTATCGAGCATGCTTAGCTTATACTGCATGTGTTGTTTAGTATCTGCTGATCTTTGGCTCCCGGTGTGGGATTTGTTTTTGTTCAGGTACCGGTTACGCTAGTTGATCTGCAGGTGCTGAAGAGGTGGAAGAGCTGTAGTATTCCTTTTTGCTAGTTTTATTACATGTATGTTATAATATGTTTTACGAGCGTTGGTGCCATGTAATGTTTCCGTTTGGCGTTTATATACACTGCGTGTATGGTTTATTTTGAGAGTATATTCTCGAGTTTGGTGTATGTTTGGTTGTTTCTGGGTGTTTTACATGGCCCAGAGTTTGGGGCGTGACAAAGAACATCCCATTGTGCGAGATCATCCAGCTCTTAGCCCTGAAGAAGAGCAGGTCCACTGTTCCGAGTTAGGTCCTAGCTAGATAGACCCCATAAAAAACTACCTGGTGAAGTACGAGCTCCCATCCGATCCAAAGGAAGCTCGAATGATAAGAAACAAGGCAGTCAGGTTTTGGGTCTCTAGTTTGGAGGATCTTTATAAAAAATCCTTCATGGGCCCCTTCCAATTTTGTGTGCATTCGAAAAAAATCCAAGACCTCTTGTTCGAAATATATGAAGGAATCTGTGGCAACCACAGTGGAGGGAGGTCTTTAGCCCACTGAGTAATTTCTCAGAGCTATTGGTGGCCCTGTATACAAAAAGATGCAGAGCAGTATGCCCAGAAGTGTGAAAAGTGTCAGAGGTTCAGCCCGAACATACATGTCCCCGCCGAAGATCTTTCTCCATTGACTAGCCCATGACCTTTTGCTCAATGGGGTTATGACGTAGTGGGTCCCTTCCCAAGGGCTACGAGCAACAGAAGGTATCTACTAGTAGTCACTGACTATTTCACTAAGTGGGTAGAGGCTGAACCCTTGGCCAATATAAGATATGTTGATGTGAAAAAGTTCACATGGAAAAATATTATCACCAGGTTTGGAATTCTCTAAGAAATCATCTCTGACAACGGCACCCAGTTCGACAGTTCGGTATTCAAGAATTTCTGTTCAGGACTAGGGATCAAGAACTATTTTTTCACCCTAGCGTACCCATTGAGTAACGGGCAGGCGGAAGCCACAAACAAGACCGTCATTGATGGACTCAAAAAGAGACTAGACGCTGCTAAAGGAAGATGGGTTGAAGAACTCTCTTCAGTCTTATGGACGAACCGGACAACCCCAAGGAGGTCTACAGGTGAAACCCCCTTCTCCTTAGCCTATGAAGTAGAGGCAGTTATACCATTGGAGGTCGGATTACCAATGATTCGAACAGAGGTCAGCACTCCCGAAGTAAACACAAAAGCATTGGCCATGGAACTAGACCTAGCCGAAGAACGAAGAGCAATGGCAACTATTAAATTGGCAGCCTACAAGCAGACTATTGCCAAAGGATACAACAAAAGGGTAAAACATCGTGAGTTCGGCGAAGGAAACTTAGTCTTGAGAAAAGTTCTCGATCATATAAAAAACACAGTGCATGGGAAGCTCGGCCCGAATTGGGAAGGCCTATACAAAGTTACTTCTGAAGCTGGTACTAGAGCATACTACCAAGAAGACATGAGTGGTAAAGCTGTCCCTAGGCCATGGAATGCAAACAACCTCCGCAAGTTTTACTTTTGATTTTACTGTTCTCTGTAATTTTTTATTTTCATAATAAAACGCCGCTGTTCATCATGAACTTTTTCTTTATACTTCACTTTCAAAATTTTTATCACATGATCTCCCTGATAAAAACTTGGGGGGCACACCCCGAATATAGTATACATCCTTAGTAGGCGAAGTTCGACGTCTATCTGAACTAATTAAGCCCCTAGTATGGATGTTGAACCCATACTTGGGATGAATAAGCTTAAAAAGCTAAGTTCGAAATTAATCTAAACTAATTTAACCTCAAGTATGGATGTTAATCCCATACTTAGAATGAATAAGCCTAAAAAGGTTAAGTTCGAAGTCTATCCGAACTAATTTAACCTCAAGTATGGATGTTGATCCTATACTTGGGATGAATAAGCCTAAAAAGGCTAAGTTCGAAGTCTATCTGAGCTAATTTAACCTCAAGTATGGATGTTGATCCCATACTTGGGATGAATAAACCTAAAAAGGCTAAGTTCGAAGTTCACCCGAACTAATTAAACCCCTAGTATGGATGTTGATCCCATACTTGGGATGAATAGGCCTTAAAAGGCTAAGTTCGAAGTTTATCCGAACTAATTTAACTTCAAGTATGAATGTTGATCCCATACTTAGGATGAATAAGCCTAAAAAGGCTAAGTTCGAAGTTCATCCGAACTAATTTAACCTCAAGTATGGATGTTGATTCCATACTTGGGATGAATGAACTTAAAGAGGCTAAGTTCGAAGTTGATCCGAACTAATCTAACCTCAAGTATGGATGTTGATCCCATACTTGGGATGAAAAGCCTTAAAAGGCTAAACATGAAGTCCATCTGAACTGATGAATGCCCCTATCATGGAAGCTTTTGCCCATACCAGGAAGGGCATAATTTAGTCTAAAATAAATGACAATAACAAGTTCAAAAGAAGAGAAGATAGAAAGGGATTTCATTAGAAAGAAGGGCTGAAACCCTCAAAGCTACAAAGCTTTAAAGGACAGTACAAAAATAATTAAGGAGAAAGAAGACAGAACTTTCAAGGGACGGCCAAGAAGTCTTCGGTAGTCTCAACCGGGGTCCCCATTTCTTCAACTTCCACAGGTGCAGCTACCTCTATCTCAACATTCCCTTCTTTGGCAACTACAGCAGTGGCTGCCTTGGCTTCCTCGACCTCTTCTCCACCTTCCTCCCCTGCTTGCTTGCTCGGTAGAGGGACTTCTGTGTATAGGGGGGAGGATGCCTCAACCCCAGCGACCTTGAGGGCTGCCTTCCAAGCGAAGCCGAAGATAATGTATTGGAGCCTATGAATTTAAGCCTTGTAGTTCTCAGTTGCCTCTGCCACACCTTCAGCATAGGCTTTCTCTTAGGCAAGGGCCAGCTCCGCTTCGGCCTTCCCGAGCTGGCCCTGGGAGGCTATTAGGGCCTCCTCCTTCTCTTGGATATGCCTTTTTAGGGTCGTCTCTTGTACTTCCAACTCGGAGGCCCTAGCCCGAGCAGCATCAACAATTTTTGTCCTCTCCCGAAGACTACCTTCCAGCTTCTCAATCTGCTGGAGGTACTTGAAGTTGGCCTGGCAAAGCTTGGTCAGTTCGGCCTGTTGGGCCTTAACTCGCTTCAACATGGTGGCCAAGCGTTGAAGGCTCTGCACAAACAAAGGAAAGTTTATAAATAATTCGGATGGAGTACAACAAGATAAGAAGAGAAAAATGAGTTAAAAAAATACCTGGATGGAGTGGCGAATGGTGGACTTCACCAGTTTCTCGTGCGGAAGCTTCCGAACCTCCTCCATGACAACAGGGAGAATGAGGGCCTTGATCAACCCATAGGAAGTATCCGGGGAAGCAGCTTTGTCTTCAACATTAATGGGGCGGTCCCCCTTTGTCAGCTTGGGGGACCACGGTTCTGGCCCTTCTTCGGCTTCGGCCACCCTTTTTCCTTTGGCCTTTTCCTTGTCTTTCTCCCCTTCTTTCTCCTTCCACTTGTCTTTTTCGGATACGTCAGCAGCCCTCTTCAGTCTCTTTGGGGATTGAGGCAAAACTTCTTGGTCAGTTGCTGCCAAAGACAACTCAGCGGCTAGGTCGGTGGCTTGAGACCGAGTAGTGGAAGCCACTGACACCTTCTTCTTCGGACCTCTGAGAGTGAGGAAGTCCGAGAGATCAGCAGCTGTAGCTATTCTTTTCACCATTTCTTCAACTCTGGAAAGATCCGAGGAAGTTACAGATGAAGAAGAAGAAGAAGAAATAGAAATTGTGTACCCAGGTGATGAGAGACCAGGCTCGGCTATGGCGAATGAAGGCTGGGCGATTGTAACTTTCCTTTCTGCCCGGGTGAATGGTAAACCTATAACCTCTGGGGGGTCGGCCGGTGCAGAAGCTTCAACTTCCACCTGAACACTAGATGTGTTCGACCTGATGAAACTCCTGTAAGTAGGGATGTACTTGAGGAGGATGTGTGCTGCCCTCCCGAGTCCTCGTTGTTCAGGAATACCCTTATACTCGCAAACTTTCTTCAAGTCTTCCAAATGAATGCTGGGCAAGGGCCCACGTGCCGAATTATTGGCAATAACACATGCAGATAAAGAGATAATAGTTTGGTAAATGTGCTAATAGACAAGTCGTTCAGCGAAGAATAAAAGCAAACAAGTGGGAGGGAGAACTACTAAGACCCAGACCATCCTTTCGTGGGATATCTTGCTCTTCCCCGGGGCCGAACTCAAAGTTCCCCATGATGTAAAGGAAGTTGTCATCAATGTCCTTACCGGAGTCCGGCAACTCGATGACAAGCTTCTCGGCTGCCCTATTGGCTTTGAGGTAATACAACCTAGAAGAATGTTTGACCATGTTGTAACAGTAAACTATATCCTAGATACCAAGGTTGGTACCTAAGATACGATTCAACTCTACAACTCCCATGACTACTCGAAAAACATTCGAAGAAACTTGCATTGGACTCACCCTGAAATGCCGAGGAACTCGCCAAAGAAGGTGGTGAATAGGGAACTGAACTCCCCCTTCCACTATGGCTACGAGCGGAAGGAGTAGTTTTTCCCAATTCCCTTCACGGGAGTCTCTAGGATTTGCCAGAGTGATGCCAACATCATCTAGGATGTTATATCGACGCCGGAATTTGTGAATGGCCGCTGGCGTCGATACCAACTTTCGGAGTTTTTCCATAATAAAAAAAGGGGGGAGGAGATAGAAGAGAATGAGTGGGCAAAATGCCAAGCAAAAAGAGAAAACCCGCCTCAAGGCGAAGGAAAAGGTAGTAAAACGATAATATTACTTGAAAACGGTCCCGGAGATGGTAAAATCCCTTGCTGGAATATGGAAATCCTTTGTCAAAAACTGGGTCTAGCTTGCCAGAAATCTTGAAGAGAATTCGCAATAAAGGAGTGAGAAGGTGAAAAAGATGAAAATGGAAGTATCAGGGGCTTTTATACGCAGCGTTTGAAACGACAGCATTCAATACGCCGTACATTTGAAACGGCGCAATCGTTACTGTGACACCTATCACCACCATCACGCGCCAACCACAGCGCGCCACATCACTAAAAATGAGGCTTGAGGCCAGCCGTCACTCCTAAGAGAATACCAAGGGCTTTAAACCCCCGAACTAGCACCCGAACAACTAACGGGACATCTCCGAACAAAGAAGCACTACCTGGGACTGCTACGCCAAACTTAGGCATATTCCTGAACAAGCACAGGACATCGAAAAACTATCCACCGAACAAGAATTTAAAAACTCTGGGTCTCCACAAGGCAGTCTGGCCAAGCAAAAGCCAGAGCTGGGGTGCAGTTGAGGGTGGACAAAACGGGCTCAAGGCCCAGTTCAAGACAAGCAGGCTCAAGTAATAACCAAAAAGCCAGCGCTAATTGTTCGGCCCATGTAAGTTCAGACCACCCCAAAAAGGGGAAGCCCACAGTAACTCAGGCCCAAGTCGGCCCCTATCAAGCAGATAAGCTAAAAGGATTCTCAGTCCTGATATAATTTAATCAGGAATGAAGGGCTAACGTCCTGAAGCAGCAAGAACTACTTCGGGATAAGGCAAAATCTCGAGAGGCAGAGTCCCATGAGGACTCGGCCTTCCTGACCTATGATCCCTATATATAGGGAGGCACTCCATACCCTCAGGTACGAAATTTTAAGCCCAGTTATTGACTAAAAATCTCTCTGAAAGAAATCTAACTTGAATGTCGGAGTGTCTCTCGGTCAAACCAGGCCGAAAGGCACTAATGGTGTTCTTAGTGTTGCAGGAGTTCGGCGACGAAGCAAAGAGCCTTCAGTGAATTCAGCGATAAGGAGTTCGGTGTATATTCTGTTCGGAATCATTAAGCTTGAACCAATTTATTTGGTTCCGATTGTGCCGAGCAGCTTTTTAGTTTGTAACACGCACAGGAACTAATGGAGATCAAATCTTGGAAAAACCCTAATGAATAGGGAATATTTGAAGAGAACTAATGTTACGGTGGAAACAAACCCAAATCGCAAATCTATTGCCTCCCCCGATGCCGCCCAACTCCTTTGACACCTCCCGAGCGCTGCCCAACTCCTCT
>JAOTRH010006535.1:0-23669 GCA_034768845.1 Heliamphora exappendiculata
ATTATTATTTTTCAAAAAATGTGAAACAAAAAATAAAATAAATAAATATCTTTAATCACTACCTTAGCTGAAAAGCTTAAGAAAAAATTGTACATTTATTAAATTTTATTTGTTACGTATTTAAACTCAAAAAGATGGTTTGATAAATCGGAATATTTGGAATCGTGTACATGAGAAGATATTTGATTCTTTCAGATCGTGTGATTTTTGAAATTAATAAATTTATTTTAATTAAATAGATTTTTATAACCCTAAAAAATATTTTAAAAATTTAAGTGGAAGAGAGAATTTATTCACAGATAAATCCCGTAGTCTCCATCACCTGTTTGTAGACGATGCAATTAAAGTCTGCGTATTGGCAGTAAGGCCTTCCTCTTCATTAGGCAAATTAATTGCGGTATTGCCAGTACGAATCTCCCTAGAGATAATTCTGGATAATTGTTAGTGTGGATCACTATTTCATCTGAATGGTTCATTACGAAACGATTGTTTTGGGATTAGGTGATGGCTAACACTTAGCTGTACATAATAGTATCCTCTCCATTTAAGTCACTGCAATTATATACTAGATCGAAGGTATGTCAGCTATTTAATTTTATTTAGCAGAGTCAGTTGCCTAAATAGTAAAATTAAACAGAGTTGGCCAGTCTAGACTAACGATGGATAGTAGACGTCCTCTCATCAAGGCATGCAATTCATAAGATTCTAGGCTGTTGGCGAATTAATTTTAAAATGGTAGAGGGAACCAAATTAAAATGAATTCAAAATTTTACTTGTCATAATTAATAGTTATTTTAATTATATGATTCTCAGGATTAAAATGACTTTCAATTCACTCACGGTTATACTAAAAAAAAACAAACTTACGGGGTCGAATTTTATTGACTAAAAAAGTAATTTGGATATAGCTTTAATTACAAATCGTATTCCTTCAATATCAAAAAATGTGTTTGTTTCTGAAAAAGTTTTTCCTCTAGGCCGAAAGGCATAAAGAAGAAGAAGGTTCAGAAGCAAGGTAACAAGATTTTCAGGGCAGTTAATGGGCCATGGACTGGTGTGAAAAAGTCGAAAGGCTGATGTTTTCACTGGAACCAGATACGGCACTGAAAAAAGCTTTGTCCAGTATTTCTCAGAAGGCAAAAGAAACAGGATAATTTTTGTTCACTGATTGTGAAAACATGTTTAGCGGTGTTATCTATCGGTACTTGATGTGTAGATAGGGAGCCACTAATAATGTCTGCAATTCACTGTAGGAGTTCTAGAAAACCTGATAACTTAGTGATGGAGAGATATACCTGCATGTAGGTAATAATACAAATGTGACAATAGTTATCATAAGAGATGTCACTCTCAATTTTGGTAGAGATCGAGTTTTATTGTTGATATATAGTCTTTATATACCTTCCATTAGAAAGAACTTAGTTTTTGTTTCTAGATTAGTTAAAGACATATATTGATTTATTTTAATAATCCTGTGGTTATTAAGGATAATAAACGGGTTATCTGTTCTAGTACATTAGTAGATGATCTTTATACTATTACTCTAATCTCTTCTCTACTGTAACTAGCTGAATGAATAAAACATATAATTTATCATATAAGAGAAAGTTTTCATATTTAATGAACCAAATGTTTTTTTGGCACTTATGCTTTGGTCATATTAATCTAAAAAGGATAAATAGACTGGTTGCAGATGGACCTAGTTCATTGGAAGAGGAGGCACTTCCAGTCTGTGAATCTTGCTTAGAGAGTAAGATGACCACAAGGTCCTTTTCAGCCAAAGGCTATAGAGCTAAAGAACCGTTGAAGCTGGTTCATTCTGATGTGTGTGATCCTATGACAATTTGGACTAAAGATTATTTTGAGTACTTCATCAGTTTCATTGATGACTACTCAAGGTATGGATACATTTACCTAATTCACCGTAAGTCTGAATGCTTTGAAAAATTTAAAGAATTCAAGACAGAGGCAGAGAAGCATCTGGGTAAAAGTATCAAATTACTATAATCCGACCGTGGTGGAGAATACCTCTTTGGAGAGTTTAAGGATTACCTGTCATCAGAGGGGATTACATCTCAGATGACTGCACATGTCACTCCGTAATAGAATGGTATAACAAAAAGAAAGAATAAGACTCTTATGAAAATGGTAAGGTCCATGATGAGTTATTCAAGATTACCCGATTCGTTTTGGAGACTCACTTTAGAAACAGCAGCTTACATTCTGAACTTGGTACATTTTAAGTCAGTACCTTTTACCCCCACAAAATTATGGACCGAGCATAAGCCTAGTTTGAAACACATTAGAATTTGGGAGTGTCCAGTACATGTGTTGAAAGAGACCATAGGTAAGTTGGAACCGATGACAGAAGTTTATTTCTTTGTGGGGTATCCCAAGAGAACGAAGGGTGGTCTATTTTATAATCCTAAGGATTAGAAGGTCATTGTTAGCACCAATGCCCGATTCTTGAAAGAGAATTATATTATGGACCACAGGCCCAAAAGCAATATTATTTTGGAAGAACTAAAAGGAAATACCAATAGAATGGAAGAGGAATCACAAGTCACTGATATCTCATTTTCTCATTGTAGTGGGAGAATTATCGAGACAAGTGCAAATCAAGAACATGGTGTTGATGCACAGGGTTCATATTCTGCACAACATGTTATTACTAGTACACAGACACAGGTAGTGTCTCGTCGTAGTGGGAGGGTTGTTCATCAACCTGATCGGTATATGTTCTTGGGAGAGTCTTTTGACAAAATCCCAGCAGAATTAGATACCAAACCCTATAACTACAATGAAGTACTTCAAGACAAAAATGTAGATTTTTGGCAAAAAGCTATGAATTCAGATATGAATTTTATGTATTCTAATTAGGTCTGGGAACTTCTAGAACCACCCGAATAGATAAAATCTATTAGATGCAAGTGGATCTACAAGTGGAAGAGGGGAACAGACAGAAAGGTTAAAACTTTTAAAATTAGGCTTGTTGTTAAAGGGTTCACTCAGAAAGAAGGGATCGATTATGAAAAATCCTTTTTGCTGGTAGCCATGCTTAAGACTATCTGAATTCTCTTATCCATTGCTGTACATTTTGATTACGAAATTTGACAAATGAATGTCAAGATAGTTTTTCTTAACGGAAGTCTTAACGAATGTATCTATATAGTACAACCTGACGGATTCGTTACGAAGGACCAGGAGCACATGCTGGCAAGCTTAAGAGATCCATTTATATACTTAAGTAAGCATCGAGGTCTTGAAACACTCGGTTTGACTAAGCCATAAAGTCTTATAGTTTTGATCAGAGTCCAGATGAGTTCTGTGTGTACAAGAAGCGTGACGGAAGCGTGGTGATTTTCTTAGTACTTTATGTAGACGATATTTTGCTCATCAGAAATGATGTGAAGGCATTATCAACGGTTAAAGTATGGTTATCTGGGCAGTTCAATATGAAGGACTTGGGAGAAGCCAGTCACATCATTGGGATCAAGCTTGTGCGAGATCAAAAACAAAGAATGTTAGGCTTATCACAAGCAAAATATATTGATGATATCCTTACTCATTTTAGCATGTAAGATTCCAAGAAAGAGTTTCTCCCTTTCAGGCATGGAGGTCCAAGGATCAGTGTCCTAAGACACCTGATGAGATAGAGAACATGAAGGCGGTTCCTTATGCTTTGGCAGTAGGAAGCCTCATGTATGCTATGCTTTGAACTAGACCCGACATCAACTTTGTCGTTGGCATGGTTAGGCATATATTAGTCTAACCCACGGCAGGAGCATTAGACTGCGGTAAAGAATATAATCAAGTACCTAAAAAGGACTAAGGATTATGTGTTAATTTACCAGGCAAACAGTCTAGTACCTTTTGGGTACACAGACTCAGATTTCCAGTCTGAAAAAGATTCTCGTAATTCTACCTCAAGATATGTATTTAGCTTAAGAGGTACAGGTATAAGTTGGAGGAGTATCAAGCAGTCCTGCATTGCTAATTCCACCATGGAGTCTGAGTACGTGGTAGCTTCTGAAGTAGCCAAGGAGGCCGTTTGGCTCAGGAACTTCCTATTGGATCTAGAGGTGGTCCCTTCAGTTTAGTCAGCTATTACAATTTACTGTGACAATAGCGGAGCGGTTACAAACTCGAAAGAGCCAAGGGTCCACAAGAAAGGAAAGCACATTGAGCGTAAGTATCACCTGATACGAGAAATTATACAGAGAGATGATGCTATTGTGACCAAGAATGCATCAGTGACCAAGATTGCATCAGGAGACAACCTTGCAGATCTTTTTACAAAGAGTTTACCGGCTAAGACTTGATAGTCATGTAGAGGGCATAGGAGTCAGATATATAGCAGCATGATTTTGAGTATAAGTGGGAGATTGTTAGGGTTAGTATACTGAAAATTATATTTTTAGTATTTAATTTTATTTTAATAAAATTAATATTTTATTTTATGATAATCTTTATGAGAAATGTATGTATATCATTTTTTTAATGTTATGCATAAATATCCAATATTTTGTATAGTATTTAATCTAGTGTGTATAGTACGGCTTGTACACAAAAGATCAGATTTTAAGTTCTTACAAAATATAAGTTTTTTATTCACAGTTTTGATAGAAATGGACATACCATCGGTACGACTATGATACAGAGTTTTATTAGGCCTGTCCTGGTTACGGAAAATAGATAATAGTATCGTCTATTGTTCCAACTCTCTGTGCCAGTACACTTTGTGTGTATTGAATGTGATACATTTGGGTGATTAATTTTATACTAACTATATAAATTAATTCACACCCCAAGGTTTATAAATAGTGTTTATACTCTTAATCCTTAAACAATTATTGATTTGCGTATATTTAATATTGTTGTTTTGATTCATTAGATTGTGTGATCTTATATGGATCTACATTCCTGGAGAGTTGGATAGCAGTATTATTTATATGATAAATATTAATTATTGATAAAATTCAAGTCCCAAGAGTTCAGGATTGACGATACTTCATTAAGGAAGCTTATAAGTTTTTACCAAGCCAAATCCTACAAGTTAATTTGATTATCCTGCGGTCAAATAAGTTAAGTAGAAGGGCTTAAAGAATTTAAAAATGCCAATTATATTAAATTGTCAGTAATTAAATTTAATTAGTGGGTATCGGAAATCTTAACGTGGAGAGAAATGTTAAGTATTTAATAATATGAGCTTAATGTAAGAAGGTTTTCATAATTACAGATACCGCTATGAGGTTTGCTTAATTGCAAAAATCGCTGATTGGTGTTTGTGATCCACTCGAAATGTTACTCATAATTACTCTGCAGGTTCCTTCTATAGCTTTATAAATATGCGGGAAGGCTGAACTAGTTTCGTAACTTGTCTTCAAAACTAAAGCTGTCCAGGTTTTGCCGGTACAAGTTCTTGATAGATTGTAGCCCACACTACATTCAAGAATCGCATTAGGAAATACAGTAAGAGTTCTGACAGGAGCTTCAACTCAGGAACAAAAACGTAGTTGAAGATTTGACCGATAAAAGGTATTCTTCTAAATCAACTTTGGTTGCACGGGTTTTTATTTGATTGTTCGACGTCAAAAGTTCTATCTAGAGCCCGTTTTAGCATTTTTTCATCCAGTTATTTTATTACCAAAAATTATTTACAAAAACAATGATCTTAGCAGTTTTGCCTCTAACAATTTGCTCGAGAGAGGCTCATACCAGCCATGGGGGCTTGTGCTGCTGCGTTGGGTCCTCTTTCTGCTGCCCCTGGTCCTGCTAGAGTTACCTATCCCAAGTTGTCCTGGACAGTGGACATGTTCATGGATGGGAACCTCCATCATATCCTAGTCCTAGAGCCAATGGCACAGGAGCTATGCCTTCCTATTAGCGCAGAACAGGTATAACATCCTTCCCTTCTTTCTTTACTTTCCATATTGCTTTTCATATATGTCTGTACTAATGCGATCACTTTCTTGATAGCTTCCCCGAGAGTGGGGTGAGGAGTGCCTCCGGCTCATCACCAGTTTGAAGGTGTTGGTCCGTCGTTGGGACAGTGCCTTCCGGTCTCAGGGCATGCAGCCTCCTACTCCTCGGGGCAGCCGTACCATGGTATGGGCTTCAATCTGCTCTTATATAATTTTTTGCACTTTCCATTCTGTTCACATACACTGCCCTCTAACATGACCCTTTCTTATTTTAGCGCGATCGGGGTAGAGGCCTGAGGACTCGTGAAGGTCGTGTAGCACCAGTTGCACCTTTTGTGAAGGCTTCTGCTTCTTCTTTTGCTGCTTTTTCATTTAGAGCTCAAACTCTTAGTGTCACATAGACGACTGATAGCTCAGGGGAAAAGGAGGAGGAGGAGGAGGAGATCGGGTCGACATCCGGAGAGTCATTCCAGGGAGGTTATGTGGTTCGGAAGAAGAGAACCTTATGAGAGTGATGACCCCACTGCTGCCCAAATGCTGTTACTTTTTCTTCTCTTCTCTTTTGTACATAGAGGTATGCGTGCCTATTCTTCATTTGGGCCTGCGCACCTACTGATACACATTCTTCATACACTGTTCGCATACATTACTTGCGATGGATGGGGCCTTCGTGTCTTTTGGTTTACATTTTTACCTATCATGAATGCTTATCATTTTTTTTATTGTGGTATGAAAAATATTTTTGATTTCTTAGATCTTAATTATGCATGATATATGACTTGTGAGTTGACTGCACCAAAAAAGTTGCATCCATGAGGAATAATCTTGTTGTCATGAGTTTGGAAAGTGGCGACCTGAACAAACGTAGGAAAAAGTTTGCAAATTGTTGTTTGGAGTTCGCGGCTGTGAACTTTAATGGCAGCCGTGACATTTGGAGATAACGGCCGTGAGGAAAAAGTGATAGCCGTGACTAAGCCTTTTGGCTCAAAACTTAAGGCAAATTCTGTAGTTTCCCCTATTTTTGGCTCTATAAAAGGGGGCCCCTGTTCCAAACCCCACTGTCTGAATATTTTGCATTCTCCTTGTCTTATCCATAGCTCATTCCTATAACAACTCTCTTTTGGCTTAGATAGGTGACTTCTCATCGATTTAGCGTAAGAACTTTCCCAACTTCGGTCTAGATGCACTATCTTTCCTTAAGAACCAAGAGGATCGATTGGCATCTCTTGAGAGGAGCTGCCCGACTATGTGATCCTAATGTACACGTGTTTCGCTTCAAGTATGAAGAACTGTACTCGACAGTGGAAGACATTTCTGCTATCCTTGAGATCTCGTCTTAAGATGAGGTCAAAGTCTCTACTCCCTTCTTAAGTCCCAGGGATCGACTGATACAACTTTATAGCTTCTCGAAGTGCGAGGCTTTGGTCATTACCCACGATGGATTCCTCAACATGGCACGGATCATAGACCTTTTCAGACCCTGGGGTTCTTTTACCAACTTCTCCTTTCAGCTTAGTGTCGCTATGCTCTTTCTATCTGTCTACTGGCTCATTTCCTCTTGGGACCTTCTGACAGGCGAGCTAATTCTTCTCTGGTGGATATAGCTCATCAGATACATGAGGGCCGGGACCCTGTTCCCTTAGTTCTTGCTAAGACACTTCTTGGTCTTGATACAGTCCGCACTAAGGGTGTCCCTTACTTTGCTGGTAGTATTCTTCTGCTGCATGTGTTCACTAAACTCTCATTTTTTTATTTTTCTCTCTGTTTTTCTGCTCAGCTCTTCTTTTTCTTTATCTCTCTTTATTTTTCCACTCAGCTCTCCTTTTTCTTTATTTCTCTCAGCTTTGGCTGATGGAAAAAGTGAACTTATTAAAAAAGCCTGTATCTGACAGCTACAACGTGAAGTTTTTTATCCACCGTCGGGTTTATCACCTCTGCTCTACTAAAGCTACTTGGACTGATTATTTGAGCTCTTTGATCGGGGAGGACATTTTCTAGAAATCCCCCTAGTTGAAGATTTCTCTTATGACTGTCGCTACTATAGATCATCCGGGAGTCCTTCTGATCGGTTTGAGGTTGTCACCTTGTATCATCCATACCGCATCCTTCATCAATTTGGGTATACTCAAACTACGCCTGATGTTGCTGTGAGTCATCTGTACAATTCTAGGGTCAATACTAGCAGGCTTGGTCTTCTCAACTGATGATGCTCGTCGGTAGAGAGTTTGACAGCCAGCTTTCTAAGGATTACAAGACCTGGCTAGGGACAGAGTTAGAGCATAGTGCAAGACAGGGAGGAGATGCAAAGAGAAGAAGGACTTGACTTTACTTCATTGTACTCTAATATTTTGTTTGTTTTCTTCTTAGCTTTTTAGAATGAGGACTTGCGAGCCTCTCTTATTTTTATAATCAAAACTGAATTAGTAAAACTTCTTAATGAAAGTTCCTCCACTTCTAGCTCGTAGTGATTTCTGTAACTATCCTTTTAGATTTTTGTTTTTGCAATATAATCGATTTATTAGAAAAACTTAAAGCTAGCTTTTACATTGATCAACTACCTAAACATGGTTACAAAGGGAGAATTTCAAACAAAGGTTTGGGCCGAACTTTTGACAAAAGCTCCCTACATATCCCAAAGAAGGGAATCAAACCATAACGTAGTTCGAGATTCAGTTTACACTCGAGTATTAACACTCTCTTTTTGCCAAGGTTGCCCTTGCGAGTTTTCTCTCAGGGACAAAACTTTTTAAGCTGGTTTGAGTTGATTGGTGTAGAGAAGACACTCCCATCTAGATCCATTAGAATAGCAACACCTCCTGTCATCAGGGTTTTGATAAGATAAGGTCTGGCCCAATTAGGTTTGAACTTGCCCCTTAGATCGTAGATCGGAGCTCTGATCTCTTAGAGGACTAAGTCGCCTTCCTTCAAGTTTCGAGACTTAACCTTTTTGTTAAATGCCCGAGCTATTCTTCTCTAATACCCTTTGATGTGAAACAGCGCCCTGGTCCTTCTTTCATCAAACAAGATCAATTCTTAAAATTTGTCCCTCTGCCACTCTGATTCAGGAATACTGCTTTCAGCTATTATCTTCAAAAATGGAATCTCTAACTCTTTGGGTAAAATCGCTTCCATTCCATAGACCAACGCATACGGTGTTGCTCCGGTATAAGTCCTGATCGATGTTTGGTACCCCTAAAGTGCAAATGGCAACTTTTTCTGCCAATCTATACTTCCCTCTATCGTCTTTTGCATAATCTTCTTCATATTTTTGTTAGCAGCTTCCACAACTCCATTGATTTGCGATGTACAATGAGAAAACTTATAACTGACAATTTGATACTCCTCTAAAAGATATAAAACTTACCCTTGGAAATGAGAACTATTATCAGAAAGTATCTCGTGCAGGACCCTGTATCGATAGATAAGATTATCTCTGATGAACTTAGATACATGGGAGGTTTTCAGGACAGAGTAGGAGATAGCTTCGACCCACTTTCTGAAGTTATCAATTGCTACAAGAATAAACTCATGTCCGTTTGATGCCTTAGGTGTGACTTTCCCTATCACGTCGATTCCCCTAACTGAGAATGGCCAAGGTGATGTCATATTATAGAGCTGAGATGGTGGCACATGCAAGAGGTTTGCGTGAACTTGGCATTTTTGGCATCTTCAAACAAACTGGTGAAAGTCAGTCTCCATCGTCATCGAAAAGTATCCATGGCACAAAATCTTCTTAGCTAACATCAATCCATTCATGTGTGGCCCATAAACTCCTCTATGAACTTCTCTCATCAATTCGTGTCCTTCCTCCGTGTCAACGCAAAGTTTGTTAACTCCCAGATATCCCCTCTTGTACAGCTTTCTCCCACAGATCACAAACTATGCAGCAAGTTTCCTAATAGCTCTTTGATTCTTTTTACTGGCTCGACTAAGATACTCTCCCTTTTCAATGAAATTCCAAATGTCATGGTACCAGGGTAATCCATCATTGACTTCTTAGGTAGTGATCATATTACCGATTGCGGGAGTATCTCTTTGCTAAATTTTCAAAGGTCTCATCCTCACTCTAGGCGGTATGTCTATCATTGATGTCAGAGTAGTCAAGGTGTCAGCAAACTTATTTTGCAACCTCAGGACGTTGGTAAACACCACACTCTCAAAACAATAAATCATTACTTAGAGCCCTTAGTGATACTGAATCAACCTCTCTTCTTTAACCTTCCACTCTCCTTTTGCTCGGGACACGACCAATGCTGAATCTCCTATAACTTCCAATTTCCTTACTTCTAGTTCTAAGGCTGCTTCCAATTTGGCTAGGTATGATTCGTACTCGGTTTGATTGTTGATAACCTCAAAAATTATCTTATAAGCCAAAGGGATATGGGAATCATTGGGAGCAATCAAAAGTATCCCTATCCCATATCTATATTGGTTCGAAGCTCCGTTGAAATACAAGCTCCATAGATCCTTCTTGATTTTCAACACTCGTTCATTAGGAAACTATCACTGCATGATTCACTAACGTTTGATGACAGCCCATAGTCGTTAGAAGAACTACGCTGATCAGAGGAGAAGACCTTTGGAGTTAGAGGTGGGGCATCACGTGTTTTTAAAAGTCTCATCACGTCGAGATTTGATGAGATTTAGCTGTAACGAGAAGCTATCACTGCATTTTATTGGACCATTCGAGATCCTTGAGAGGATTGAGGAGGTGGCATACCATCTGGCTTTACCTCCTCAGTTGACATCTGTGCACAATGTGTTTCATATTTTCATACTTCGAAAGTGCGAGCCTAACCCGTCACATGTGTTGGATTAAACTGAGTTATGAGTGAATGAGGATGTTACTTATGAGGAGTGACCCGTGAAGATCGTGGACACGAAGAAGCAAGTGTTAAGAGAGAGAATCATTGCTTATGTCAAGATTTTGTGGCTTTATCACGAAGTCGAGGAAGCAACGTGAGAGCTTAAGTTCGAAGTTCGTGCTAGATATCTGGAGTTATTTGCTTCATGACCTTGTAGCGAATTTCAGGGCCAAAATTTCTTCAAGAGAGGAGAGTTGTGAGACCCATTTCCATTTTATTTTCATAATGTTTATTCGATGTGTTGGTTATTGGTTTAATCATTATAGAACAACATGTTTTATATGTCATGCATGTGTGGGTTTGGCCTAATAAGGTTTCAACATCTATTTTGATGATAACAAACTTAAGTATTTAATTGTGCATGTTAAGCTTATGCACAAAAAATTCATAGATGACACTTGGAAATAATGACGCATAAAGCAAGAGAAGGCTATTTATGGGAAATTATGGAAGCCATGAAGCATGAAACAAGTGAAGAAAATTCAGGAGAAAAGTGAAGACAAAAATTGATTAAATTTTTGAATTTATTAGAGAGCTATGTAAGTCCATCTCATAAAGATATTGGTTGAAGCTCATAGGAAGACCAAGATAGACCATAAGTATTTTGAGTTTCATGAAAAATCATTTTTAAATAACAATGATATTTTTTAGAGCTGAAAAAGATTTTCAAAAATCAAAATTTTGATTTTTCAAAGGTCAGTCGACTAAGGCAACTCAGTCAATCAACTAAAGGGCTCTTCCAAAATTAGTTTTTCGATGGAAGGCAGTTCAGTCAACTGAACACCCTAAGTCAGTCGACTGAGTAGGCAAATTTTTGAATTTCGGCTGAAATGGCTAGTTTGAAACTTCCTTATTTAGCCCAATGGCTAGTATAGATTTTTGGCCTATAAATACAGCCCTTGAGGACAATCAAAGGCACCAACAAGCCTTGCATTCCATTCTCTCTTGTGCTTACATTTTTTACTCCAAAATCTCTTATTCTCTTGCTTATTTTTTAGAGAAAAACTCTAGAATTCTCTTTTGAGCTTCAAGCAATATTTCTTTGAGAGTGAACTAGTGTGCTTTAAAGTTTGTACTCATTTTCTCATTGAGGAGCTTTTCTTTGTGCGCTTTCCATTTCATTCACATTGTAATTGAGGTTAGGTTTGAGCTTTGTTCAAGTGAGGGATTCACTTGGTGTTTAAAGAGCTAGGGTGCTCTGATAGTATATGTGCAATCTCAAGAGGAGGGTGAATTGGATATTAAAAAAAATTCTTCTTTAAATATTAAAACACAAGTATATATTTTAATTTACTTATAAGTAAGATTCAAAATTTCTTGTTTGAAGATTAAAACGCAAGTATAGATTTTAATTCACAAGATTCAAACTTCTTGTTTGAAAATTAAAACACAAGTATAGATTTTTAATAGTTAATGATTCAAGTATAAGTAATAATATAATAATGAAAATGAAGAACATAAAGGGTTAGAGAAATGACACCAAGATTTTTACAATGTTCGGCGCAATAACCTACGTCCTACCCTCAAGCTAACCGCTATGACAATTTTTACTATCACTCTTTCAATAGGCAGAGTAGCCTCTTTTCTTAGTCTAGGCGGAGTAGCCTCTCTTGAGAATGTCTCCTTCTCAAGTATCCCAATCCTTATAGGCGGACTAACCTCTCTTAAGAAATTCCCTTTTCAAGTACAACAGATTGAAATGAATGTGAACAAAGAAGTGCTCCTTCAATGAGCGAATGAGTACAAGAAATTAACACACTAACCCACTTCTCGAAGAATATGTCAATGAAGCTCTATAAGAATTCTAAAACCTTTTCTCTCAAAAAATGATTGAAAACTCAAGAAATTAAAGTACAAATAAGAGCATGAGAGAATTGATTGGAATGTTTGAAGTGAGTAAAATCATAGCACAAGGGTTCTATTTATAGGCCAAAAGTCTAGACTAACCATTGGGCTAAATGTGGTAATGTCAAACTAGCCATTTCAACCAAAAATTCAAAATTAAGCCAACTCAGTTGACTAGATTGCCCTTCAGTCGACTGGACTTTGTGAATCAGTTGACTGAACTGCTTTAGATCTAATTTCTTTTTTGGCAATCTAGTTTCAATCGATTGAATGCTATGCATTAGTCGACTGAACTTTTAAAAGTCCAGAATTTTGATTTTCAAAAAGTTTTAGATCACTTTTTGTTTTGAAAAATATTTTTAGGATTCCTATGGGCTTCAAAAAATATAATCATAAGTTTTGTGAATTTACATAGATCCTAATTTTGAAACAAATGAAATTAACTACTTAGTCTTCAATTCTTTAACTTTTATCTTGTTCCAAAATCTTGTAGCCAAAGTGTTTGATTTGAAATTTGCTTCATGGCTTCCACTTTGTATTTTTGATTGTGCTAAACATATATTTTCTGTAAACAAACTCAATTTGCACAATTTGATACTTAGATTTGTTATCATCAAAACGGTTATTGAAGCCTTGTTATGCTAACAATCTCTCCCTTTTTGATGATGACAAACACAGAGCAAAATAATGTAGGAAAGCTATATAAAGCTCTCCCTATCAATAAGCAAGTAATAATAAGCTTGTGTGAGAGTTGAATAACTCCCCCTTACAATATGCATAAATGTGGAGACATTGAATTTTATTTTAATCATACTTTTGAAAACTTAAGTTTCATAGAACATCTTGCAAACTTTTAAGAATCTTTTCAAATATTAAGCCTTTTCAAGCATTCATTTGATTATTTTCAGCATGCAATGTTTATTCATCTTAAATTTTATGAATATTAAATTAGCATGCATATTTATTCATTCAATATCCAACCATTCATGTAAGGTTAACACCATCCAAAAGCTTAAGAGTAGCACAATACATGATAGGTAGCAAAAATACATGATAGATAAAATACATAGATAAGCAACCATTCAATATAAGCTTAACACCATCCAAAAGCTTAAGAGTAGCACAATACAGGATAGATAGCAAGAATACATGATAGATAGAAAAAATTCATGATAGATGAAATACATAGATGTTCTCTCTCTCAAGTTTTCTTCTCAAGTCTTTCTTATGCCCCATAGATATTCTTCTTGATTTTGCTTGCGTTCTTCTCTCCCTTTTGTCATAATCAAAAAGAGGTGGAGCTAGAGGTAAACTCGTCGTTATCGCCATCACCATCATCCTCATGTGAAGAAGCATCATAGGGAGGAATGACTAAGGCATCCTCGAAGCGAGTGAGGCGAGAGTTGATTTTCAAGAACTATTTATCAACCCTCCTTGTGAAAGACTTAACCATTTTCTTTAAGAAGGATTTTGTGGATGGATCAAGGGTAGGATCAGGAGCAAGAGTAGAGGTAGTAGCAGGTGGAGGTGCTGATGGAGTAATAGGAGAAGGAGCATTAGCCTGTGCATAGGCGGCATTCTCGTCTTCTCCATCACTATCTCGCACAACCTGAGGGGTTAGCCTATGAGTTTTGTGTTGCCATTCCCCATTTTGTAGACTATATCCCATTTGCTTCAGAGTGATAGTGGTGAGAAAGTCAGAGGGTTTGGATGTAACAAAGTTGGATGGAGATGTTGAAAACCAAAATAACTCAAAGAGTAGGGTGAGAAAAGCCCCATATGGAAGAGTATGTCTTTTGAACCCTTCTTTAGAAAGCATCCATTGATAAATTAAAGATGGAAGGTCAAGGGGTTTTTCCATGTAGATACACCATAAGATAAAGAAATCAAGATATGAAATATACGAGCAAGAACCACTACGAGGCAAAATATTATAAGTGATGGTGAGATGTAAAACTTTGGCCTCAAGTATGAGTTGGGAGTAAGTTGGGATGAGGACAAAATTGAGAGCAGGTTCATTCATGACCATGGGTAAAAAGGTTTGGGGAGTGAATTCTTGTCCCATGATTCATGATGAAGATGAAATTTGTGGACATAGAAAATTGCCTCTACCTATTCCAAAAAGAATTGCAATGTCTTGATCAGAAAATTGATATGTTTTTCCATAAAGATAGGTAGCAAGGTGAGTGTAACGATCATCTGGATGGGATTTATCTTCTTTGATAAGATTTGCGTAAAATAAACGAGTAATTTGAGGATAAACACCTTTGAGTTGATAGAACACTTATGGTCTCCACCCAAGCCTAGCTAATAGACGTAAAACGTTAGGAAAATAAGCATCTATGGAACGCATGTCTAGAATTTTACCAAAGATAGGGTCGAGGGACTGGAGATGAGTCTTGCAAAGAGCTTCGGCTCGTGCCGTGGAGAACCATTTGTCGTTTTCACCTGTGGTGTCCTCCCGTGCAATTGATTTCCCTTTTCCTCCTCTAGTTCTAGGAGCCATTGGATGTTGAAAGAGAGGATTAATTGAGAGTTTTAAAATGATGGTGGATGAAGTAGAAATGGTTTTAGGGCAATGAAATTTAGAGGAACCGTGACCTAAGAGAGAGAAGCCGAGAGGGAAAGTGAAAAGACAGAACCTGATGTGTTGTTCGGCGTCCTAGGGTTTTAAAGTCCCAACAGTTCAATCGATTAGATGAGTCAATTCAGTCGATTGGATCGACTAGATTTTGTGGTCAGTCAACTGGATGTTGCTTTTTTCAAGATTCTGAGTTCTAGTCAGTCGCCTAAAGTAAAGTGGTTCAATTTATTTTGAAACTCTTTTCAATTAAGTTCATACAACCTCACGAACATGCATTAGGCCTAATTCTCTTTTTATTACAATAAATCGATCTTCATTAAGAGGTTTAGTAAAAATATCAGCCAATTGTCTACTAGTGCATACAAATTCTAGAAAGATATCACATTTTTGCACATGATCACGAATATGTAGTTGTTTACATTCACGAACAAAACACATTGAGATAAGACATCACTTTCTTCGTGATCATGTGCAAAAATGTGATATCTTTTGATGTCTTATCTCAAAGTGATGTCTTAAAATCTTGAAGTTGTTATTTCATATATAGAATTTGTGTACAACAACTACCCGCAGCTACATATTCGGCTTCGGCGGTAGATAAGGCTACTGAATTTTGTTTCTTGGAGAACTATGAAACAAGTGATTTTTCTAGGAAATGATAGGTTCCACTAGTGCTTTTACGATCAATTGTGCAACTGGAAAAATTCGCATCTGAACAACTAATCATTTCAAAGGAAGTGAATTTCGGATACCATAAGCCTATATCAATGGTGCCAATTAAATATTTTAGGATTCTTTTTACTGCAGTTAAGTGTGATTCTTTTGGACATGCTTGATATCGTGTACACATACACACACTAAATATTATATCAGGTTTACTTGCAGTTAAATGTAATAGGCTACCAATCATATATCGGTAGAGCTTAGTGTCTACCAGTTTTTCTTACTCGTCTTTGTCGAGTTTGGTTGAGGGACTCATTGGAGTTCCCAAAACCTTTTCGTCTTTCATGTAAAGCGTGTGAGCAATTCTCGTACATATTTTGATTAGTTGATAAATGTTCTATTATTCGCTTGTTTGATTTGAAACCCGAGGAAGAATGTGAGCTCACCCATCATACTCATCTTGAACCCTTTTTGCATGTATAAAGAAAATTCCTTACAAAATTTTTCATTAGTAACACCAAAAATAATATCATCCACGTATATTTGTACGATAAGCATATCTTCATTGTTTGTTTTGATAAATAATGTTGTATCAATCTTTCCTCTTGTAAATCCATTTTCTAACAAAAAATTTCTTAATCTTTCATACCAAGCTCTAGAAGCTTGTTTTAAACCATACAAAGCTCTTATTAGTTTAAATACATGATTTGGATAGTGATAATCTTTAAATCCAGGTAATTGTTCAACATATACTTCCTTATTTATAAAATCATTTAAAAATCACTTTTTACATCCATTCAAAAAAGTTTAAAATTTCTATAGGATGCATGTGCTAATAGCTTGCAAATGGCTTCCATCCTAACTACAGGTGCATAGGTTTCATCAAAGTCAATTTCTTCTTTTTTATTATAGCTTTGTGCAATTAGTCTAGCCTTGTTATGGACAACAATGCCGTTTTCATTCTTTTTTTTTTTATATACCCATTTAGTTCCAATTATTGTATGATCTTTAGGCCTAAGAACTAAAGTCCAAACATTATTTCTTTCGAATTAGTTTAATTCTTCTTGCATGGCAATTATCCAACATTCATCTTCTAGTGCATTATTTATGTTTTTTGGTCCTTTTTGTGAAAGAAAAGCAAGGTGATCACAAATATTTTTTAATGAAGATCGAGTGGTTACCCCTCGTGAAAGTTCACCTATAATTTGATCTATTGGGTGGTCTTTCACTGTCTTCCATTTTTTTGGCAATTCTTTGTGGTCATTTTGATCTTGAGGCTCATGAACCTCGATGCGTTTGCATTTGTCCTCCATGATTTGCATTTTTTATATTCCTTTGTAAATATCTAGATCATCATCATCTGGAATCTTGGATGCAAAAGGATTAGCCTCATCAAAAGTTATATGAATGGATTTAACTAATGTCATAGTTCTCTTATTGTAGACTCTATATGCTTTACTATTTGTAGCATACCCAAGAAAGATTCCTTCATTAGATTTTGACTCAAATTTTTCTAAATCGTCTTTGTCATTTAAAATAAAACATTTACATCCGAAGACATGAAAATAAGAAATGTTAGACTTTCTACCATTTCATAGTTCATAAGGAGTTTTGTTTAAATGATATCTTATAAAAACTTGATTCATTATATAGCAAGTAGTATTTACTACCTCGGTCCAAAAATATTTAGGAGTTTTATGTTCATTTTGCATGGTTCGTGCCTGTGAGACCCTGTACCGTTTCTTTTTTATTTATATGAATATTATGTATTTTTAGTCACGCTTTAGCGTTTTTGCTTTAACATGCATATATGTGATTTGATGCTTGTTTTGGTTAATCTGAGCATGTGGGGTTGCTTTCCGAGGTTGTAGGGAGTTTTTGTGAGAATTTTGAAATTTTAAAAAAAAGATATTTCAGAGGCCTATAAATATCTGGAGTTAGATATTTTTAAAAGATATTTTCAAAACTTAACTCTCAAGTTTCCTCCTTTTTTCTCTCTGCCTTCTCTCTAACTTCTCAGGGGCCCGGGACTTGGTTTTCAACGATCCATCAGTGGATCCTTGCTGTTGGCAACGTGGTCTACGCATCCATCCAAACAAAAATCGATTCCAACGAAGTTCATATTTGCACGTAGATCGAGGCATCAGGTTTTGGATCGAGGCACCGAGTTTTTGACCCAATGAGGTAGGATTTCAGATTCTACTGCTGTATAAGGGTTATTTATGTAATCTTGTGCATTTCTACCGTGTTAAACGCATGAAAAAGTTATTTATGTTTGATAGATCTAGTTTTTGGTTTTAAAACCTATCTTCAGCATTTTGGTTGGAGAAAAAGGGGTTTGAGGCTTTCCTTTTGGCATATCTTCATTGTTTTGGGTTTTTGTGTGACTGTGGGTTGTTAAGGGAGTGTTTGGTTGGTTTAATTTGGAGTTGAGAAGTTGTCTCAATAGCTTAGGTTTGATTTTCACCATCGCCTGAAGCTTTTTCTGAAATTTGGGAATTTTCGGCTTTTGTGTCGACACCTTTCTTGGTTAGTGTCGACACATTTTCCTTCTGTGATGCTGAGCACGCTCCAGTAGGTAACGTTGAACTCTCAGTTCTTTTGTATCGATACATTTTCTGTTTGTGTCAACACATTTTGTTGCTAGTGTCGACACAACTTCCCTTTGTGTCGACACATTTTTTCTCCTGTTGGTGTTGAGTATTCTGTTGCTGTTTGTGTCGAAACCTCCGCTTTTTGTGTCGACACCTCTACTGTTTGTGTTAACACATTTTCTGTTTGTGTCGACACCTCCGCTTTTTGTGTCGACACCAATTCTTCTGGTGTTGACCCTTTTCTTCTTTTGTGTGAGAAGAAAAGTTTTGAGTTCGGGGTGAGTTCTATGAGCCCGTGGGGACCTAGAATGTGATTTTTGCCCGTGGTTTTCAAAAGAAATGAGGCTTGAAAATGAGGAGTTTTATGGGAGTTGGAAAACGTGTTTATTGGAGGTTTGGAGCTAACCCTTGGGGTTGAGTCTCACTTTCTAAAACGTTTGCATGAAAATATGTTTTTACATGCTTTGGTTTGATCTCCATGGTTTCATGGATTGGATCTCTTGCTTATACATGCGTTGTATAACTGCTTTTGGGAAAAATATTTTGAAAAGGTTTTGTTTTGATCTCCTGGTGATGGATGGATCTATGTACATGTATAATGTACCGATTTGAGAAATATTTTTAGAAGATTATCTAGATGTACCAGAATTACGTGTATTTGGCACGAGTTGCCCTCGGTGTAAGTGCGAAAACGTGCGCAGCGTTGGTAGTTAGGGCCTTCGGGTTAGTCGTCGTAAATTGAGACGGTAGGGTGCTTAGTGCCCTCGGGTGATCCCTCGTAAACTAAGTGATTTGTTATGGTCCTCCGTATAGAACTTGTTATTACCTAGCAGGTCTTGAGATATGCTGAAACTAGGTAATTGGCAGGAGTCTATAGTTGCTACCTCTGTCCCCTGGTGATAGAGTCGGTACATAGGATCTTACTCTTCTTTTCCGCGATGATACATTCCACGAGGGAACGATGTTTTGATTACTATTTTTTCTTAACTGTGGTTGGTTATTTGTAACATTTCCATCACATGGTTTTAAGGATGAAAATAGAGTTTTATGTTAATAAAACCATTTTGGGAGACTTCTGTGGTCTAATGGAAAAACTTGAGGGCTTTGGATGAAAAACCTATTTTGGTTTTGTGATTGAGTTCGCTCCTACCATATGATTGCATATTCCAGCTTTACAGCTTATTATCTGTTTTCTATTAGGCTTCGGCTCACGGGTGGAAATTTTTTGTAAAACCATTTTCAGGTGATGATGTGGATAAGGAGTAGCTTGGAGGTGCTCACGGTGGCGGAAGACTGTTATAGTTTTTCTTTTTGGTTTGTCTGTTCTTGAAGGCAGGTTTTATACGCCATAAGGCGATATATTGTACGCATGTTAAACCAGTATGTATTTCTATTTATGAGAAATATCTTTTGTTGGGTTTTCCATTGGTTTCAACAGGTGAATTTTAATATATGAAAACTTATATTTTCATATAAATTGGATGTTTGGTGGATTTTCACGTGACCCCAGGTTTTGAGGCGTGACAACTTGGTATCAAAGCTCTGGATTTGAATACCTAAGAGCTATGGGAAAAGGGATTTATCACCTAGTGAGGTTGATTGTGTATGCTTGTTTGCATGTGTTTAGACTTTGGTTTATAACATGTTAATAGCTTTTTGAGCATGATAGTTGTGTATATGTGAGCATAGCGGTTGAATCTCAGGATTGATGAGTCTTACCTTTGGGCGTTTGGTTTAACATGTTTAGGAACCAAGTCAGAAGCGCGTTTGGCCGACGTGTATTCTAGCAAGGAATCTGAATACGTTATCCAAATTGACGAGTCTGTCTTGTGAGTTCTCCTCGGTATGTGAGACGTGTTTGCATAATCTTATGTGGCTATGTGATAGCATGATTATGTGTTTATGTTATGTAGTAGCATGTAGTAGGAAAGCTTATTATGTTATATTGCTTCCTATAGTACTATGTCCACGCAAGGAGTGCGGAGACGGGGTCGTGGCCGAGGACGTTCTTATGCTCAGGTTCCAGAGGAAGGGAACATTCCTGCCCCACAGGAACAAGTGGGTGGTACTGATGTTGGCGGCGCTGATGTCGTCCATGAGATGTTAGCTACTATACGAGCGATGCCTGAAGCTACCAGAGCTAGTGTAAGGGTTCCTGAGCCAAGGGCTTCTGTAGCTATGCGGGAGTTTCGGCGGTTGGATCCTTCGACCTTTTCTGTGGAGCCGAACCCTGAGGTGGCTACTGAGTGGTTAGAAGAGACCACCTCCATCTTCGACACTCTGGATATCGAGGAGGATACTTTGTGTATAAAGTTAGCAGCATTCTAACTGCGGGAAGATGCTAGAGAGTGGTGGAAGTTCGCCAAGACCACTCTGGATGAGACGTGGGCTGCTTTCACGAGAGTCTTCTTGGAGAAGTATTTCCCGAGATCGACCACTGTGGATGAGACGTGGGCTGCTTTCACGAGAGTCTTCTTGGAAAAGTATTTCTCGATATCTTCGAGGGATACTTTTTTAGAGGAGTTCCTCTCCCTTGTTCAGGGGAATCTATCTATGGTTCAGTATGAGGCTAAGTTCGCGAATCTATCGCGGTTCGCACCTGAGATGGTATCGACAGAGGAGTTGCGCACTCGAAGGTTTAAGAGGAGACTTTGACCTACTATTAAGGATAGGGTTGCAGCTCTGGATGTAGAGGTGTACATCAAGCTGGTGGAATCTACTATTCGGGTCAAGAACTCATTGGCAGACAGCCGCAGGGTTAGAGAGGGCAGGAGCCAACAGAGCAGTGGGGATACACAGTTTCAGAGGTGCAGGGACAAGTGCCGGAGGTCGTTTAGACCTAGTTCTCATTTTGCTGGGTCATCTCAGTCGTAGTCGTCTGCACCTACACTTGTAGTGGCCTCGACAGGAAGGTCTGAGCAGAGAGGATTAATCTGTTATCGTTGTGGACAGTCGGGACATCGTTCAGTTGAGTTCCCGCAGAAGGGCCTAGCTCAGAGTTCAACGCCTGTCCTGTCATAGGCGAGAGACCCACTTATCTATTTTGGGTGTGATAAGCCTGGGCATATTCGCAGACTCTATCCTAGAGAGGGAAATTCCCAGGTTGCGACAGGATCACCAGTTGCTTCATCTGTACAGAGGCGATAGGCTCCGCAGCAGCCTAGGGCGAAGACATCTAGGTTTGCAGAAGGAGGTGCTTCAGCGCATTCGGTGAGGCAGCCATCGACTCAGAGTTATGGTGGACAGACCAGACTACTGCAGGCCATGGCTTATGTTCTTGCTGATCGTAGTGCTTCCAAAGCACCAGTGGCGTCTGATGCTGCAATTACTCTAGCCATAATCAGAGGTACTCTTCTGGTCTTTAGATTGTGGGCTAGTGTTCTCATCGACACCGGAGCATCACATTCATTTATATCATCTGCATTTGTATCTACTTTGGGGTTGGAAATGGACTAGTTGGGTAGTACCTTGTGTGTGGAGACCCCAGTTAGTGGGAGTGTGAAGCTGAGTCTTGTGTGTAGATCCTGCGTACTGGAGGTCGCCGGTCGTTGTTTAGAGTTTGATTTTATCATTCTAGACATGACCACGTTTGATGTCATCCTAGGGATGGACTGGCTGACTACCTACCATGCCTTTATAGATTGTGAGCGGCGAAGAGTGTCGATCTGTACACCGGAGCGTAATTGTTTTTATTTTTGTGGGTGATCGGGATGAGGGCCTGATGTCTATGCCAGGTGTCGTTCGGGTTTGAGGAGATTTGGGTTTTCTCTTTTCTGCGCTCAGGTTGGATGAGCCGGTTGGGGTTCGAGGAGTGTTACCTCCTGTAGTGTGCGACTACCCAGATATCTTTCCTGACGATCTGTTTGAGTTGCCATCGAGTCGAGATGTGGACTTCTCCATTGATCTTGTTCCGGGAGCTGCTCCTATCTCTATGCCATCGTACCGTTTTGCACCGGCGGAGTTGCAAAAACTCAAAGTGCAGCTTCAAGAGTTGCTAGATAATGGGTTCGTAGGGCTGAGTACATCGCTGTGCGGAGCTCCAGCGCTCTTTGCAAAGAAGAAGGATGGTTCGTTGCGGTTGCGTATAGACTACAGGAAGTTGAACCGGGTGACAGTGAAGAACAAGTATCCGATGCCAAGAATTGACGACTTGTTTGATCAGTTGAGAGGGTCCCGTTGCTTTTTAAAGAATAACTTGAGGTCTGGGTATCATCAGCTAAGGATTAGGGACAAGGACATAGCAAAGACCGCTTTTCGAACTCGCCATGGTCACTATGAGTTTCTGGTTATGCCGTTCGGTTTGACGAACGCCCCTGCTACATTTATGGGTCTGATGAACCGTATCTTCCACCCTTATCTGGACAGTTTTGTAGTCGTGTTCGTGGATGACATTCTAGTTTATTCACCCACGTGGGAGATGCATGAGGAGCATCTTCATGTTGTCCTGCAGTTTCTAAGACAACATCGCTTGTATGCAAAGTTCGAGAAGTGCGACTTTTGGATGACGGAGGTGAGATTCCTTGGACACGTGGTGTCGAAGGATGGGGTATCAGTGGATTCGACGAAGACTGATGCAGTGACAGACTGGCAACGACCGAAGAATGTTTTTGAGATACGCAGTTTTCTCGGTATGGCAGGTTATTATCGGCGGTTTTTGAAGGACTTCTCCAGGCTTGCAGCACCGATGACGCGTTTGACGCGAAAGGGAGTCATGTTTGTATGGAGTGAGTCTTGTGAGTCATCTTTCTAGGAGCTGAAGAGAAGATTGACCAGTGCGCCAGTGCTGATTATTCCTGAGCGAGGTTTGGGTAACATAGTGTACTACGATGCTTCACATGAGGGTTTGGGTTGCATTCTGATGTAGGAGGGCAAGGTTGTAGCTTATGGATCCCGACAGTTGAAGACACACAAGAGGAACTACCCGACACATGATCTAGAGTTGGCAGCCATGGTCTTTGCCTTGAAGACATGGCGTCACTATCTCTATGATGAGCGTTTCGAGGTCTTTTCTGATCACAAGAGCCTAAAGTACTTGTTTTCATAAAAGGACTTGAATCTTCGCCAGCAAGGATGGATGGAGTTGTTGGACGACTACGACTTTAATTTGTAGTACCATTCGGGTAAGGCAAATGTCGTAGCTGATGCACTCAGTAGGAGGTCTTATGGCTCGTTAGCTTCTGTGGCTATACGAGAA
>JAOTRH010006546.1:0-23669 GCA_034768845.1 Heliamphora exappendiculata
ATTTATTATGTATTTCTTCATTAATGTTTAAGCTTTGGTTAATAGCAATAATACTTTCTCAGCTTTGCACTTAGGGCAATGATTTTGAACGAAATAAGTACAACCAAACACCCGAGGCAGAAGTTGAAATAAAGTACGAATGTACAATTGGCCTAAAGAACCTGTAGGGGAGTCGAACCATGTAGGATTCCGGTCAGAGTGCGATTAATGACATAAACTACAGTAAGGATAGCCATATGCCAATAAGACTTAGGTACATACATGCCACAAAGGAGGCAACGAACAACAGACATAATATGGCGATTCCTACGTTCTGTGACACCATTCTGTTCAGGAGTGTATGGACAGGTAAGTTGTTGGAAGAGACCTTGCTGGCTAAGGTGGAACGAAAGGCATCAGAAATGTACTCGACACTGTTATCAGATCGTATTTGGCGAATAACAATGTGAAACTAGGTTTTGACTATTTGAAAAAATTGAACAAATATGGGTAACACATGAGATTTTCTTTTAGTAAATATAACCATGTGCAATGAGAATTGTTATTAATAAAAGTCACATAATAATAATGGCCAAACAAAACAACAACCGGGGAGAGTCCCCATACATCTGATTGAATAAGATGAAAAATACCAAACATATGATGCATGCGAGGAATATAATTGGTGCGACTATGTTTAGAAAGTTCACACACACCACAATTAAATTTATTGAATTTTTGGAAGGACGAAAATAACAAACACAAATACTGAAAATTTGCATGCCCTAAATGAGCATGCCAAATATTTAAAGTTTGAAGAGAGAGCATAAGATTAAGACATCGGAAAAATAGAAACCTGAAGACTCGAGAGAGGTGGCCCCCCAAAGCAGTATAGCCTGTCGCAGTCATATCACTCGCCAAAAATCTTCTTCGAACTCATGTTATGAAGCAAATAATGTGTCGGTAAGAAAATGATAGTATAATGAAGATTTTTAATAAGACGACTAATAGATAAGAGATTAAAAGCAAAATTTGAAACATGAAGGACAGAGTCAAGAGTAATGTCAGGAGCTAGAGACATAACACCCTTATGACGAATACACGATTGTACAACAATCGGTAAGGCAAGTAGTGTGATGAGCATAAATGATAGGGGCAGAAAATAAAAACAACTCACTGGTCATATGATCATTGGCTCTAGAATCTAGAACCCAAGTAGATTTGTCAGACCAAGCATGTAAAGCAGTGGGATTACTCCAGGCTAAAGTAGCGGTAGGAGTTGAAGAGATGCTCCAAGCCCGAGTAGTGAGGGAGCCAAATGCTGACTAATTTGAGTTTGGAGGTTGCTAGAATTAGGCAAGGCAGACGGCTCAGGATTGGCAACATGCTCGGCAATAGCAGCAGTGTAAGAGGACTTAGAACTAGAGACCCAGTTCCAAGCAAAACGTTGCTTTAATTCATGGTGAAGTTTGCAGCAACGAGCCTTAGTGTCTCTCACTTCGCCACAATGATAACAAATAACCTTTCCAGTCAGGATATGCGAGCCAGAACTAGTAGTAAGGGCCATCTAATCAATCATAACTGGAGGTACGTAGGTGGTGGGAGGAGCAGATTGGAGTAGCTGACGTCAATGCTCCACACCATCCATAGTAGCAAAGGCTTCATATAAGGAAGGCATAAAGGAGGTGTTTAAAATCAAAACGTGGAGAGATTCAAATTTAGGCTTCAAATCCATCAAGAACTAACATGCATGTTGATGAGCGAGCCGTTTAACCATTACAGAAGCTACCTCAACTGAAAAATCACTTAATGGCTCATATTAAGCTAACTCTTCCCATCGAGACTATAAGTACCCAAAAAATTTAGCTACAAAGAATCCTAAATCCTCTTGGGAGACATGAGAAATATCCTGATATAGCTAAAAAATGCGGGCATTATTGCGGGCATGTGTGTACATCTGCGTCAAAGCCGGCCATAAACGTGGGATCGTATCAATGTACATGAACATTTTGTAGACATGTTCCTCTATAAAATTGAAAATCGACCCCAAGGTGGTGTAATTCTCAATCTCCAACTGAACATGCTTAGAATCATTTACTGGTGGGCTTAGTCGCCGAGAGCCAACTAAACTTGCCTTTACCCCTAAGATAGAGGTGGAGAGATCGGCTCCGAACAACGAAATTTTTCCAATGCAACAATACACTAGAAATACGATGGGCAGGTGCATGTCGATAAAGAGAAAATTTTGATTGAGATAACGGAGGCACATTTTTGCAACTCGATTTAGTCATTTCTAAGCAATAATGAGATGCTTAAAAAAGAACTAGCCAGAGAATCGGCAAACCCAGGAACACTGCCACCGAACAAAAAACTAGCATCCTCAAACAAATACGATGAACAAAGGACTTACCATATAAGTAAATCAAATAGAGCCCAAAGTGATACGTAAACCAAGAGATACTGATACAAAATCACGAAGGAGGCAAGAAGATTGCAAACCAAGGATGTGTGAACCAAGGAGGCACGCGAAGCGAGGCATGCGAGGGTCCGTGATATTAGCTAGGGTTTGCACGAACCAGAGACTGCACAAATCAATGATGGCGCGACTAGGGTTTGCATGATGAGGGTTTGCGCGAACCACGAAGGCAATGGTTACGAATAGGACGTGGCGAGGGTTTGCTTGAACCAGGTGGCTAGGGTTTGTCAACAGGTTTGGTCGATCCAGAGGGGAGAGGCTAGTGTTTCGGTGTTGAGAAAGGAGGTGAACAAGAAGGGTTCGAATGTGAGGCTGATGGTGCTGACGGCAATGAGGGGGAACCATAAGGGCTTGAACCAGCAGCTAGGGTTGCGGTGAAGCACAAAGGGTCGATGAGGCTAGTGGTGAGGGAGGTGTTGGCGGCAAAGATGGACGATGACCAGAAGGCTAGGGTTCTAGCGAGGCTAGTGATGAAGGACCTATAGGAGGCAAGGAGGGACAACGGCGGGTCTAAGGTTTGAGATTTTTTTATTATTATTTTGGATTTGATAACAAAAGAATAAAATAATTCTGTAAATTTAACTTACCTACAAAAAGGACTAGCCCATCTATTTATAGTTATGGAATAAATTTATACAAGTAATGAAGAATCTACAATAAGGTAAAGAAATAAGTCAAGAAATCCTAATTTCTTATTATGTATTATTTATTTATTTCCAATAATTTCCCGATGAATAAATTGATGGCGATGCCTTCCCATTAACCTTCACTAAATTAGTATTTTCAGGTGGAGATCTTTTTTACTTTTGTAGCATTGGAGGGAAGGGAGCCCTATGACCTTTCTTTAAAATTAGAATTTTACTCGTATCTAGTTACTATAAACTTAAATAAAAAAGCTCCGGTGCTCAAGTATTTTGTTCACAATTTCTGGAAGTTATTTTTTGCTTTGGAGTTGTTTAATCTTTCTTAAGAAAGGGCTCATAGGCAACTGATCGATAAAACAAATCCAACACATGACAAGCTTACCATTCCAAGCATTTGTTCCGTGAAAGGAAGTTATGTAAAAATATGTTACCTGCGTTTCAATGTAAATAGGTTTTGCCAATTGGAGAAGTATGTGAGAAAACAGCTCATTGTTGAAACTTTATGCAACTCAATGACTTTACGCAACGAAAGTGACAAAATTTTGCCCCAACTATTAGGGACTCAAGTACATGAAGACTAAAGTACACTAATCTTATTTATCAAGCTCTACAAATGTCTCCATAGTACAGTAAGTGTACCTTTTCTGCCTTCTTCGGACTGACCCAAGGATCATCGATGATGATTTCAACCTTCTATGAACTTCATAAAACAAGCTTTGACAGGTCAGCAATACATTCAGTTGCACCAACTTCTTAAAATAACCCAATTTATGCTGAGCATGATAAGGAACTGATTTTAATAGAGTAGCTACAGATTCACATTACATTATAAGGTGATCCCCTCATGTTTGACTGTTGAGTCTTGTGCCCTTCAGGAAGTTTCAATTCAATGACATTGATTTAAACATTAAAAATGTTACAGAGCTTGATTTGTATTATTTGACCTCTTTCCTAATAGTTCAGTTTTTTTTTTCTTTTTTTTTTTGGAATTGTGATGCTTCTACATAGATTTGGGGAGGTCATTGAACTCTCTCCATCTGCAATTGTTTCCCCATTTGTCTTATGTTTCTCAACATGTTTGAATATCTCATGTCGGGGTGGCATGTGACAGAGGCTTGTTAAGAAAGTTTGATATGCATTTTTTTGACCAATTTTCTAGTATCTTAAGCTTTTTCTCTAACCATATAAGTCTTATATGGTTAGGTATCCGCGATGGGCCAGAGTGTTGTGGAATCTGGGAAGATGGAGTATGCAACAATGGCCGGAGACCTCCAAAAGTTGAGGTTGTGAGGGCTCCAAGCAGCCTTAGGGAGAGATGGTGGCAGTGGAGTTCTAACCGATTCAAGATATAAGAGGCAATATAGGAGACAAAGTTGTCTGAATGGCTTGGGATTGTCTACCTTCAAAGAGCTTAGGGTCAGCTCTTTATTGGTGGAGCCAAATGAGAGATCAGTTCACCTTAAGGTTTGTGGCTTCTCATTCTTGCTCGATGGATGGGATGTCTCCAAGGTTTCAGACTTTGGAGTCTATATCATGGGCTATGTTATATGGACTCGGGTGCCGGTATGCATCTAAGTGTAGCGAGGGTTCATTTAATTCTCATGTCAAAGACACTCGACCATTGGATGTTTCTAAGATTTCAGATTTTGGGGTCTATATCATGTGCTATGTTGCATGGACTCGTATAGGTGTCAGGTGTGAGTATGTATAAGTGTCGGGTTCATCTAATTCTCATGTTAAGGATATTGAGACACGATAAAATATTTATATTTTTTAATGTATATATATTTTTATTTTCTAGGGTAAATGGTGCTTATAAGATTTCATAAACCGTTTCATGCATAATATGAGTGTTTATACATAGTTCTGCTGTAACATAGATTGTTATGCTTTCTAGGTACACGTGTCCTTTATTGATTTCAAAGAGTTCATGTAACATAGATGGTTGGACTACAGGTGAGAAGTATGATACATGGAGAGGTGTATCATAAGCAGATTGTGAGGTTGGTAGGTACGATATGAGCTCCTAGGTATCAGGCATCTTGGTCAACGTCCTTCTTTTTATGACTGGTGAAGTGAAGTGGCTTGGGCGTGTCTCCATTAACCGACCCATTGCTTGAGTATCCAAGCCACATGCCTCATTTTGTTCTGAGTGGGCTACCTTGGGCCTACTCCCAACCTAAGGTACATGTTGATGCTAGAGGCATAGGAGTGCTTCGTAGGCAAGTATGGAGCTATAATGAAGCCAAGGATGTAAGGTGCAGCCAAGGTGGCTCGCTTGCTCGAAGGCAAGCACGAAGGAGGTGGCTTGCATGCTCGAAGGAAAGCATGGAAGAGGTGGCTTGCATGCTCATAGGTGAGGTAACTTGCTCATTGGTGGCTAAGGACTCGTAGGTGATAAGTGGATTCTTGAAGTGCCACGTGACAGAGGGATACCCAGATACCCACATTACTAGTTACACTCATGCACTCATGGCTCGAATGAGTGTGTGCATGCATACTTGTTCGTTTGGAGGATCTTGTCGCAATTCACTTTGTATAGTTTTAAGCTTTAATGGATGTGAAGTGAAAATTATAATATTTTATTCAATCTCATACATCAATCCTTGTTTTTCAACAATGGCCTAGATGAAAGTGTGGGTCATTTGCTGATTAACTGTGAGAATGTTTTATTCGACCTCAAGGTAACTCCATACGAGCCAAATGGCCTCAACGGAATCGACAGGTTGCACTATTCTATCCTAGAGAGCAATTCAAACTCTTAGTAAGATTAGGGCTAGGGTGACTTATTCTATTTGAATCCTTGCGAACCCCAACTCCCTTCCTATGGTCTCTCCATTGTCTCTGCTTCTTTTGGTCTCAGTGAGGATGACCAGTTGAGAACAGTGCTGTATGATCAACAATGAGAAGCTCCCTAGGAAATACGATTGGCCACTCCTTAGCAGTTCCGTAGTAGGACTTTCATTGGCGAACTAAAAAGCGGCAAGTGCGAAGGGAAGTTCTCCACCTATTCGATTGCTTCATCTTCATTCGTTAGCCACTTTGGTCGCAATTGGTAAATCGATGATTTCATTAGAGTTAGGCACATTATTACAAGGTGATGGAAATGCGAAGACGATGGAGATTTGGATCCGCCACCATCTTCTTTACATGGTACATTTCATTATGAAGAACGAACTCCCTTGAATAGCTTACCAGGCAATGATAGTTGAGGAGGGGAACAAAGCAAACAAACGACTAGATTACTATTGTGGGGGAATACTTGTATGTGTAAGATGACCTCGTACGGTCTATGATATGGGTTGGATCCAGATTGGTAGCATATGAGTAAATGTTATAGTAGAGAGTGCACGACGAATGAGAAGTTGTGGGAAGCTCGAATTGAGGGTTAGCTCTTGTTCTACTCTGGCAGGCCAAGAGATGGACTTTTTTGGAAATTTTTGTGGGAAAAGCTTTGCCTTGCGAGTCGTGTTCATGAGTTTGGAAAGCTGTGGTTCACTGCGTGAATCTTAGTGGAGTTCAGTCCTTCAATGCAAAGTTTCACCAATTGTTCTTCACCAACTAGGTCGTAAACATCGAACACAATCTCGCGAAAACATCGAGCGTGAGATCCTTAGACAGTTTTTAGCTCTTTGTCATGAGATGAAGGGTGGTGAGGCATTCCCCCACATTAGACTTGGCATAAAATTTCTTGACCAAATCTTCTCACGAATAAATGGAGCCACGAGCTAAGTTAGCATAACATGAGTCGGATCAATGGGTGAGGGCTTTAGAAAACTCTGAGTTTGAGGTCACGATATTTGCTACGAACGACCAGACTGTCTATGGACAGAGTGATGTGCTCTTTTGCATTCTCTTCATCTTTCAAAATGGGTGAACTTAGGAACGATGTAGCCTTTAGGGTAAGGAGACCTCGTGACCTTTATAGGGTATGGAAGGCGCAAATCCAGAGCTGAAGCATAAGGGGGAACGTTTTCTTATTGGAGGAGGGCATGCACATGTTCCTTCATTTGGTCAAAGGTAAAGGGAGCTATGGAGGCTTTAGGTTGGTATAAGGGTGTAGAGCTAAGCCCATGCCTATTTGGAGAACCGACAGGATGACGGTCGGAGGGGGTTGCACCCTAGGTGATGGTAATGTGTAATATGGGTGTAGGTACTCAAGATGGATAAGAGTACTAGAGTTTGGAACGGTGAAGTGCACAACAATGGCTGAAGACTATTGAAGGTGTATGAGTGAGAGCTCATGGCAACTTAGGGAGAGCAAGGGGTGGTAGTGGAGTGCTTGCCGATAAAAGATATAGGAAGCAATATAGGAGATGAAGTTGTCTAAATGGCTTGGGATTGTTTGCCTTCGAAGAGCTTGGGGTCAATTCATTATAGGTGGAGCCATAGCAGAGGTCAATTCTCTTCAGTGGCTTCTCCTCCTTGACTCGACAAATAGGATGTTTTCTAGTTTCAGACTTTGGGATCTGTATCATGAGATTGCAAGTGGAAAGTGTGATACATGAGGAGGCGTATAATATGTAGACCATTAGTTTGTAGGTAGGACATGATCTCTCAAGTGTCAAGTGTCTTGATCAATCGTCTCTTTTTTATGACTGGTCAAGTTATCGAACCCCTTGTTATAACCTCCAAGATACATCTCATTGAGTCCCTAGCAAAGGTGCGTAGGCCCTGCTTTTAGTATAGGGTACGTGTTGATGCTAGAGGCGTAGGGACGCCACATAAGCAATCATGGAGCTCTGGTAAAGCTAAGGAGGTAAGGTGGAGCCACGGTGGCTTGCTTGCTCAGAGGCAAGCACGGAGGAGGTGGCTTTGATGCTCATAAGTGAGGTAGCTTGCTCATTGGAGGCAAGGTACTCGTTGGTGATACGTGGAGTCCTGAGGTGCCACGTGGTGGAGGGAAACTAGATACCCACACCACCCAACACACGCGTGCGCCCCCTCCCCCCGCCTTGCTCCACACACGCACACACAAACACAAACACAGAGGGGAAAGAGAGATGCCAGCTGCCTTCCCCAAAGTTCAACTAATCTACTTTCAAATATATTAATGCCTTCATGGTCCCTGTTTTACACAGCAGGATTACTGCTATTATATCGAAAGGTAAAAATTCTTCATATGACTAGCTCCTGCTTCCATTACAGTATCAATCTGGGCCACACAGCTCAGGTCCTATATCAGTTGTGCATTGAATTCTTCCCCCTTTTTGCGCTGCCCAACATCAACACCTTTTCCTTTCTTCATGCCAAAGGGTTTTGGCACAATTTTACCATGTCAAGTTCTATTATACGTTGACTTCTTCATGCCAAAGAGTTGCCGACTCCTCAACCCCTTGCCCTCAAATCTATAGTGAGGTTTCACCAGTTACTCGGATTTGTTGTTGTACCATTGGTTGAGGTCCTTATGCAAAAAGTGCATCTAGTCCCACCCCCCAAACACACACAAGTGTTCTTTCCCAATTTGAATGAGTTTTTGTGGGACCTATTTTCCATCTAAAAAATGAGTCCCTTTTTTGAGGCATCAAGACATTACCTTATGCTAACCATCAATCCATCGAGGCAGAGTTGAGCATCCCATAAATATCAAAAGCGTACTGAAGCCCAAGCATCCTCGAGGGTGGGGGTAGTCTTTCCCTACTATGCTATATAAGTACGAGAGCTCTGGCAAGATGTTCTCCATGTTGTAGAATATCAAGAATCCATAAATTCATCCCCTTAGGGAAATTTACATTATTCTTGTGAATGGAGGAAATGGTGTGGATAATCACCTTGCTCTAATTCGAGCATGTATTGACGGAGGAATAAATTTATCACTTCCCAATGGAGTATCTTCTTCCAACAGCATTGTGTTATCTTGTCCAGCCACTTAATCATAAAATGTTTTCACATGGTTCTAGAATTCATCTTCATAACTGAGGTTGGGCATTATAAACCTGCTCACCAAGCGGTACCGAAGGAGCATCCTCTTCTTTCAAAATTTAAGTCTTCTGGGGGACCACATCGAACTATTTAGGTGGTTGTCTTTCCTGTCAAACTCCTGAAGGCAGCCATTGTGTATCCTGTCAATTAAATCTTCTTGCTTGATTGACTTTGTTAAGTAATAAGGGTTAATATATTTATATATATTATAGTACGTGGTATTATATGGGCATGCTCACAGTAGCTATTGTAATTCTCTTTTTCTTAATAAATATGGGTGTAGGTCTCCTTTGGTGAGATACACTCCTCTCTATAATCCCCTTCATTCTAACATGGTATCAGAGCCATGAAATCCTAACATTAGCCTCCCAAAACCCTAGCCGCCACCTGCAAAACAAGTATCACCGACCATCTGAACCCTAACCAGCCGCCATCTACTTGTCTGAACCCTAAACCCATCGCCGACCATCGTCGGCCTCCCTAAACCCACCGCCGACTGCCGACTATCGTCGGCCTCCCTCTAAACCCACCGGCGACCATCGCCTGGCTCTCTAAACCTCACGTCGACCCTCGTCTGAAACCCTAAACCCATCGCCGACCCTCGCCTAGCTCTCTAAACCTCACATCGACCCTCGTCGGAACTCCAGGACTCCTTGCGGACCATTTTCGGCACCCCAGAAACTACCGCCGACCACTTCGGCAACCCAGGAACCCTCGCCAACCTCTGTCGACATATTAAGCCTAGAAACCCTTGACGCCAACCTTCGACAGCCCCTCCAGGCTGGCTATCTACTCCAGCCGAGTACAGTAAGGCCTCCAGGGCTTTAAGCCGACCAAACAGGCCTCGCTGGAGCCTCGCCAGACTTTGTTGGCTTTTTAGATCAGTTTGCTTCTCCCTCACAGCATCTGTCCACTTCTCCTGAGACAAATGGTGAGCATGATACTAGATTAAGGATGCTGTGAGGGTTTGGTTCGGTTCTCTATCTCTTACGCGTGTGGATTGAGACTTGGTTATGTGGTATTTTTTGGTTCCTTGATTGGTGCACGAGGATGTCAGAAGATTCTGTGACTCGCGAATCCAATGTTGAAGCTGGTCAGCAGCGTACCACAGATATTTTCCTCATCCACACGATTGGTAGATCGGCGACTTGATGGCGCCAACAGTTATGCATTATGGAAGAAGAGTGTTTTGAAGTCGCTTCAGGGAATGGAGATCGATTTTCACTTATTTGATGATCCTTTATCCCAGACCTCAGCAACCTTTCGGACCTGGACCCGGGACGATGCTCGGATATTCAGTCAGCTACTCAATTCAATGGAACCTTTTGTTCAGGCCTTGGTGGCTAACACTGATACCGTACGAGAGATTTGGTCCTCATTGGAGTCAATTTATTCATCCACCAATGACCTTTTCCGTTTATATGATGTTATGAAAGGCTTCTTTCAGTCTCAGCAATCCGGGAAGACGTTTCAGGATCATTTTTTGCAATTCAAGTTTTTGGCAGATGAGTTTGACCGGCTCCTTCCATTCACGAATCAGTTGTCCCTGTTTCAGCAGTAGAGACAACAACTACTGGTGGTGTGCTTCTTGGCCAGTTTGGATTCCGAGTTCGACTCAGCGCATTCTCAGATCCTTGTCGGGGCAGATATTCGTACTCTTTTCGAGACATTTCGACGCCTAAGTCAAGCATCTCGTCGGGATGACTCTCGTGGCTCTACTGCATTCCTTGTTGAGGCATCTGACCAATATGCTCTAGTAGGTATTCATGGTAATCGTATCAGTCGAGGCCGCGGTCGTGGTAGTGGTAGTGGTAGGTCTGGTCGTGGAGGGGGTCGTGATGGTGGTCGCGAGACCCGTACGTGCCATTATTACAGGATTAGGGGGCACATTCGTAGTGAGTGCTACAAACTTCATGGAAAGCCCCCACTAGTGGCCAATGCCACATTCGATTTTAGCCAGTTAGACTATATCCAGTAAAGTCCTCAGGGAGCATCCAGCTAAGCCAGACGAGTTGTGAAGATGACTGCAGAAGAGTACGATCAGTACATGTATGGACAGACTGGACAGAATGGAAGTTCGTCTGAGGTACCAGCAGCCACATTGGTAGGTAATCCTGCTGCATGTGTGGCTACCCCCCACACTTGGGTTATAGATTCTGGCGCTTCTACTCACATGGCTGGATCATAAGGTATTCTCTCTGATTACAAGCCTACCCCTGGTTATGCTGGTGTCTTGGTGGCTAATGGATCTTCCCTAGCTGTCAAGGGTTGCAGTGTTGCAACACCAACCTCTGCTCTCTCTTTATATAATGTCTTGCATACCCCTGATAACCCCTTCAATTTACTATCCATCAGTCAAATTACCTCTGATTTGGATTGTTCAGTGACATTCTTTCCCGACTCTTGTATTTTTCAAGATCTTTCGACGAAGAGGACTATCAGTAGAGGACGGGTCTCTGGGGGATTGTACCTGCTGGATGCTGCTCATGCTCAAGCATATTCAGTCATATCATCTTCTTCTTTTGATATTTACTGTCGTGTTGGTTATCCTAGTCTACAGAATCTCAAAATACTTTACCATGGTTTAAAGTCGGCGTCAACTATTGAGTGCGAGTTATGTCGTTTTGCTAAGCACTTACGTATGCCTTTCTCCTCTCGTGTCAATAAAAGAGGTTCAGCTCCGTTTTAGTTAGTTCATTTCGATGTCTGGGAACCTAGTCCGGTCACCTATTTATTTGGTTTTTGCTATTTTGTGAGTTTTGTTGATGATTACTCTCGCACCACATTTTTCTATTTAATAAAGCATAAATATGAGGTTTTGTCTGTGTTTACTCAATTTTGCACGACTATGCAAAATCAATTTGGCACTTGTGTTAAAATCTTGCGGAGTGATAATGGGGAGAGTATTTGTCTACTGCTATGAGGGACTTCTTGCTAAGTCATGGTATTTTCCATCAAAAGTCGTGTCCTGATACTCCCGAATAAAATGGGCTAGCTGAACGAAAAAATAGACGTGTTAGAAACAGCCCAAACTCTATTGTATCATATGTATGTGCCTCATCAGTTTTGGAGTGAGGTAGTTCTTACGGCGTGCTATCTCATTAATCGCATGCCGTCCACTGTATTTGGTGGTCTTTCTCCTATATTTGTTCTAATTCTTATGGCGCCTCTCCATTCCTTGCCATTTAAAATCTTCGGTTGTATATGCTATGTGCCCAACACCAAACCACAAGTTACCAAACTTGATTCTCGTATCCTCAAATGTGTGTTCCTTAGCTATCCTCAGTATCAAAAAGGGTATCGGTGTTATTGCCCTGCACTCCGTCGATTTGTTGTGTCTCGGGACGCCACATTTCTTGAGTCAATCCATTCTATTCACCATCTCCTTCCCGTCGATCTCCCGCTCGCGAGTCATCTCCCCCTTCTTTGTTTGCTGATTTTATGCTTTCTCGGGTTACCACTGATATTCTTGCTACATCTCCTGAGCCGCTCTCACCGCTGCCTCTAGCACCTTCACCTCCAAGTGATCTGACCCCTACTGAGCCAGTCCTTTGGTCAACTGATCCGCCAGCAAGTGAGTCGTCTATTGCTACCCGTCGTTCATATCGCCGATGTCGGGATCACTCCAGGTATGTTGAGTCTTATAAGGGGTTGTCAGCTTCCTTACAGACCTTTATTTCTGCACTGAATACTACTGCTGTTCTAGGAAGTGTTTCAGAGGCTCTCTCATCATGGTTCGCGATCAGCTAAGTTAGAGAAAATGTCCGCCTTGGAGCATAATGGTACTTGGGAGCTTGTTCCTCTTCCTACCGGGAAGCAGGTCATTGGTTGCAAATGGGTCTATACAATGAAGGTGAATCCTGATGGTTCGTTGGCTCGTTTAAAAGCACGCCTTGTTGCGAAGGGATATGCTCAGATGTATGACATTGACTACTTTGAGACTCTCTCTAGTCTCCAAGACGACCTCCATTCAGTTACTCCTTTCTCTCGCTGCCACAAAAAATTAGCCCATGTATCAGCTGGATGTTAAGAATGCCTTCCTCCACGGCGACCTTCAGAAGAAGTTTATATGGAGCAACCTCCCGGGTTTGTTGCTTAGGGGGGGTCTGGCCTTGTGTGTCGACTTCGTCGGTCTTTATACGGTCTAAAACATTCTCCTCGGGCCTGGTTTGGGAGATTCAGCACAGTGGTACAACAGTTTGGACTACGACAATCAGGCAAAGATCATACAGTGTTCTTTCGTCGGATTGATGCAGGATGTATTCTTCTTGTTGTCTATGTTGATGATATTGTTATTACTGGTGATGATCATATTGGGATTGGCAACCTAAAGACTTTCTTGTAGTCATAATTTTAAATGAAGGATCTTGGACACTTGCGATATTTTTTGGGAGTCGAGGTAGCTAGAGGTAAGCATGGGATCTTAATGTCTCAAAGGAAATATGTGATTGACATTCTGCGTGATGTCGGTCTACTGAATGCAAAAAGTGTGGAGTCTCCGATAGATCCAAGTATAAAGCTTTTTCTTGGTGAAGGTGATGTGTTTCCTCATCAGACAGGTATCGACGAATGGTGAGGAAACTTAATTATTTGACTACCATGACTAGATCAGACATTGCCTATTCGGTTAGCGTTGTGAGTCAATTCATGTCTGATCCTCGTACTCCCCACTAGAATGCAGTGGTTTGTATTCTCTGGTATCTCAACTGCAACCCTGAGATGGGTCTATAGTTTTGTGATCGGGGTGTCCAATTGATAGAAGATCCACATCAGGATTTTCTGTTTTTGTTGGTGGGAACCTTGTGTCATGGAAAAGTAAGAAGTATGACGTGGTATCGAGATTAAGTGCAGAGGCAGAATACAGGTCCATGGCATTAGCTAAATTTGAAATTATGTGGGTTCGATAGCTTCTCACCGAGTTAGGTTAACCGCCTATGGGACCTACTAAATTGTGGTGCGATAATAAGTCTGTAGTTTATATTGCTATAAATCCGATGTTTCACGAGTGAACCAAACACATCGAGATTGACTGTCACTTTATCCGTCATGAGTACAAGAATGGCATTATCGGGTTTGGTTCGGTTCGGTCTGGTGAACAACTTGCTGACTTGTTCACTAATTGCCGGAATCTCGAGTCAATTACATTTATAACAAGTTGGGCATGATTGATATATATGCTCCAATTTAAGGGGGGTTAAGTAGTAAGGGTTAATATATTTATATATATTATAGTACGTGGTATTATGTGGAAATGCTCATAGTAGTTATTGTAATCCTTTTTTTCTTAATAAATATGGGTGTAGGTCTCCTTTGGTGAGATACACTCTTCTCTATAATCTTCTTCATTCTAACAGACTTCACTAAAACGCTATTGAAATGGGAAAGCTAAAGGAACATTTGAGGGAATTGCCAGCTAGATGAAGAAAGACATCAATGCTTTCTGGTGAAAGCCTCAAATTACAATGGCCATTAAATATAGTAAATATAATGGTTGGGAGTATCCTCTGAATGCCTAGCTAGTCAATATGACGGGCTACAAATTGTCTGGTCGCTTCACCTGTTGTTATAACAAATCATTGGGTGTAATAAACTAACAAGAGCTCGATTCATCTCCCAAGGATGGTGATAATATCAATTCATCTCCACATGTGAAAGTCGTGATTGAGCACTCGTTACTATACTAAAAATGGAAGTTTAGAGTACAATAAATAAATAAACAAATGAACCAAATTTTGTTAAAATCAAATCTATTTAACTTTTGTTGAAATATCATTCGCTATAAAAATATTTCAGACATTTAAAAATTCATTAATTCTCCAATTAATTTGGTTTTTTATTGGCTTTCACTCTATAATACTTGCTTTGTGAATATAAATAGGATGTTTAATCTCGGTATCTCATTAAGTAACCAACTAAGCACAATTAGCTGGATCAAGTACACAAAACAATCGGAGGTATATATACGAGCTTCAAATAAGAACATAAATCAAAATCAAATTTCTTAGTTGTCATAGGCAAACCCTGTAAGGGTTTCTACCCTCTTAAGGATAGGTGCGGGATTCTACCCATTTTGTAGCTGCCCATAATTGAACAGTCCAAGAGTCTCTTTCCTCTTAAGAGAAAATAGAAGTGATTACCTATCTTTATCAGATCCAATCTCACAAAAGTCAAGTAACAAAATTGTCACATTCCAAACTCCGGGTCACATGAAACACTTATAAACAACCATATAGAACACGCAACTCGATGTTCACTCTCAGATCAAAACATACATGTATTAAATATAACCGCCAAAAGGCTTACAATACATGGTTTTAACACCGATAAAACATGTAAACGTACATGGTCCAAAAAAAACAAAAACGAAGACTACAGATCTTTTGCCACACCGGCTCCTCCGGATCAACTTGCGTGACCGGTACCTGAAAAACATTTCAAATCTCACATCATGAGTCAAAGTTCAGTAGAAACTAGACAAACACGACATAAAAGCAAAACATGCTCGGAAAACAGTGTGCAGTTTTCGACTCACACGAACCATAAAAATAATTTTGAAAACGGTTTTAGATCTGAACTCATACGAGTCACAGAAGAAAATATTTGGAAAGCGGTTTTATATAAGGACTCTCAAGAGCCTTAAGGAAAATAGTTTGAAAACAGTTTTGTATCACGACTCATTCGAGTCTAGAAAATAATTTGATATATATATACTACAATGTATTACTAGCAAAGATAGACTCCTACGAGTCAAGACTTCCATGAGCCCCACATGCAATATTTCTATCATATATATGAAGATTTACACGCAACACATGCCATTCACATAACGAAACATATGCAGAGTTAACATATATCTTCATAGGGTAAGACCGTAGGACCACATACGCCCTCATCATACATCTTCACAGGGTAAAACCGTAGGACTACGTACGCCCTCATATATAACTTTAAAACCAGAGTTTTAACCAGAACAACACATGCATATATAAACCAGAGCTTTAAATGCATCAAAACCACATAAGACCACATAAGGTCACGTAAGACCACATATCCATCTCACGACATGCATGAATAAAACTAGAGTTTTATATGCATAAAATCACGTATAACCACAACGTTCTACATAATGACGCAACATAACCCGTCACGACATCACATGCCTCATACCCGACACAACCAACAACTTGCAGAATAAGACCCACCCAAAGGCCAATTCCAAGCCTTCCACAAAACGGTTCTCACCAAAAATCCCATCTTTTCCCAAAACCCTCTTTTAGAAGAGAATCACAAACCCGAACACGTCACGCGCCCAACTATATTTAAACGTCACGCTTCCCAAACCACGTCATCCTCGAGGATGACAACAAGGAAACCAACCACCACAGCCCCACTACGACCAACCCAAAACAAGAAACGGCCAACACCCTTCTTCATGAGTCCAGTCGACAGAATCCCATAATTCAATCGATTGAAACGCCACTAGAGAAGAGCCAGTCAAAAGATCATCATAACCCAACCGATCGAAAAATCACCACAACCACCAAAGCAACAAGAAGTTTGATAAAAAAGTCCAATAAAGATGAAAAATAATCTTTTCCAAGACGTTTGGCCAAAAATAGATGAAAAACCGTTAAAAAAATTTGACATACCTTTACTTTATTGGTCATAACTTTTTCTACAAACATAATTTTATTGTGAGAGTGGTGTCATTGGAAAGAAAATTTCTGGGGCTTAAATTTGAGTACAAAAACGACCCAATTTAGAGTCCGAATGAGGAAGATACACTAATTTTAAAAATAAAACTTCAACCAGCAAAAATAGATCACAGGCTAAATCGCTCGAGCGGTCTGTTAACCCGAGAACATCCCAAGACCGCCCTCTAGACCACTCGAGCGGTCTGTCAACCCGAGAACATCCCAACACCGTCGTCTAGACCGCTCGAGTAGTCCCTCGAGCGGTCCTGCGCCGAGAACTGACCTTTCTACTAAAATTTGAAGCCAACAACCATCCAACCCCAAAATCGAAACAACCAAATTCCCTTTTGGTAGCCTTGGACGTATATAAGTCCAAAACTACCAAGAAACACCGAAAGAAACGCATCAAAACACACTTCATCCAATTGAAAATAACCAAAAAAATGGTTTTAAGAAAAAAATCCAACTTTTTGAAACATAAACTAACTTTTCATGGATTTTAAAACGGTAAAAATACATACGATTACATGTAGCATCTTTTTAAGACATGAGAGTCTAGGATCTTATCTCCTTGAGTCAAACACTCGATGCCTCGATCCAGGTGCAAAACCAAACTTCGTCGGAATGAAATTCTATTCGGATGAAAGTGTAGCCCACCACGAAGATACTAAAAATCTGCTGTCTGATCGTCGAAAACCAAGTCCTGCGCCTCCGAGAAGTTAGAGAGAAGGCAGAGCGTTTGGTTTTGAAAAAAGAAACTTAGAGAGTAAGTTTTGAAAATATCTTCCATAAATATCTAAAAGTTAGATATTTATAGGCTCCGCCGAAAAAATTTCTTTTTTTTTTTGAAATTCACACCACAATGCCCAACGGTCTCGAGAAACAATCCCGCATGCATATCTAAACCAGAACATCCATAAAAATGCATACAAACATGCTGTAACGAAAACGATAAACACGCGTTGAAAAACGCCAAAAAATAAAACGGGTTAGGGTCTCATAACTCTACCCCCCTTCAAGGAATTTTGTCCCCGAAATTCAGCACAAGATCAAAAGGAAACAACCCCGTCAATCGCAATCGACACAGGCATGAGAGATGGTCAGCTAAACTATTCATAGGATACAGTCAAACAAGGTCATATATTCTAAATAACGGCTAACTATCTCAAAGACAATGGATCTACAACTCGCTCCAACTTCACATCTGCACCAACCACTATCTCGACACAGCGCACCACCTATGGAATCCACCACCAACTCCAAACCCACGGTCACAGCCTCAAACACAGTCTCGCCCTCTCCGTGCAAACATCAAGTCTATAAGAAAGAAATACATAATATAAGATGCAGCACGTCGCATGAATATAAACACTAACCATTTAAGCATGCTAATACGTAGTCATATAGGTCCATGCTAAACAAACCAACATACCGAGGAGAACCGACAAGAATGACGCGTCACTTAGATAATTTACTTAGACTCCCTGCTAGAAATCACGTTAGCTAAACGCGTTTCTAACTTGGCTCCCAAGTTTGTTAATCCAAACGTCCAAAGGCAAGACGAATCAATCCTAAGGTTCAACCCCTATGCTCACATATACACAACATTCACACATTATCAGGCTCGTTCTATCAAAACATTTAAACACATGCAGTCAAGCACACGCAATCAACCTCACACGGTGATGCATCCTCTTCCCACGGCTCTTAGGTATTCGAACCCAAAGCTCTGATGCCATTCTGTCACGCTCTAAACTCCGGGTCACGTGCATACATGCATTAAATATAATCGTCAAAAGGCTTACAATACACGGTTCCAACACCGATAAAACATATAAACATACATGGTCCAAAAAGAACAAAAAGAAAATCTACAGATCTTTTGCCACACCGGCTCCTCCGGATTATCCTACGTGACCGGTACTTGAAAAACATTTCAAATCCCACACCGTGAGCCAAAACTCAACAGAAACTAGACAAACATAAAATAAAGCAAAACATGCTTAGAAAACAGTGTGCAGTTTTTGACTCACACGAGCCATAAAAACAGTTTTGAAAACGGTTTTATGTAAGGACTCTCAAGAGCCTCAAGAAAAACAGTTTTATATCACGACTCATCCGAGTCTAGAAAATAATTATATATATATATATATATATATATATATATATATACTACAATGCTTTACCAATAAAGATAGACTCCTACGAGCAAGACTCCCATGAGCCCCACATACAATAGTTCTATCACATATATGAAGATTCACACGAAACACATGCCATTCACATAACGCAACACATACATAGTTAACATATATCTTCATGGGATAAGACCGTAGGACCACATACGCCATCATCATACATCTTCACGGGGTAAGACCGTAGGACCACATACGCCACCACATACGCCCTCATCATATATCTTCACGGGGTAAGACCGTAGGACCACATACGCCATCATCATACATCTTCACGGGGTAAAATCGTAGGGCTACATACGCCCTCATATATAACTTTAAAACCAGAATTTTAACCAGAACAACACATGCATATATAAACTAGAGCTTTAAATACACCAAGACCCCATAAGGCCACTTAAGACCACATATCCATCCTACTATATGTATGAATAAAACTAGAGTTTTATAAGCATTAAATCACGTATAACAACAACGTTCTGTATAACGACGCCACATAATCCGTCACGACATTACATACCTTACACCCGACATAACCAATAACTTACAGAACAAGATCTACCTAAAGGCCAACTCTAAGCCTCCCACAAAATGGTTCTCACCAAAAACTCAATCTTTTTCCAAAACCCCATTTTAGAAAAGAATCATAAACCCGAACACGTCACGCGCCCAACTATACTTAAACGTCACGCTTCCCAAACCACATCATCCCCGAAGATGACAACAAGGAAACCAACCACCACGGCCCCACTACGACCAACCCAAAACAAGATACGGCCAAAACCCCTCTTTATGAGTCTAGTCGACAGAATCCCATAATTCAATCAACTGAAATGCCACTAGAGGAGTGCCAGTTAAAAGAACATCATAACCCAACCAACCGAAAAACCACCACAACCACCAAAGCAACAAGAAATTTGATAAAAAGGTCCAATAAGGATGAAAAATAATCTTTTCCAAGACGTTTGGTAAAAAACGGATGAAAAACGGTTAAGAAAATTTGACATACCCTCACTCTTTTGTCCATAACTTTTTCTATAATTTTTTTTTTATTGTGAGAGTGGTGTTATTGGAAAAAAGACTTCTGGGGCTTCAATTTGAATACAAAAATGACTCAATTTGGAGTTCAAATGAGGGAGATACACTGATTTTAAAAAAAAAACTTCAACCAGCGAAAACTGACCACGGGCTAGACTGCTCGAGCGGTATGTCAACCCGAGAACATCCCAAGACTGCCCTCTAGACTGCTCGAGCGGTCCCTCAAGTGGTCCTGCACCGAGAACTAACCTTTTTACTAAAATTTAAAGCTAACAACCATCCAAACCCAAAATCGAAGCAACCAACCATCCAAACCCAAAATCGAAGCAACCAAACTCCTTTTTGGTACTCTCCTTTTTGGTACTCTCGGACGTACACAAGTCCAAAACCACCAAGAAACACAGAAAGAAACGCATCAAAACCCGTTTCATCCAATCGAAAATAACCAAAAAATGGTTATAAGAACAAAACCCAACTTTTTGAAACATAAACTAACTTTTCATGGATTTTAAAATGGTAAAAATACATACGATTACACGTAAAAATACCTCGTTGAGTCAAAAACTCGACGTCTCGATCCACGTGCAAAATCGAACATTGTCGGAATGAAATTCTATTCGGATGAAAGCGTAGCCCACCATGAGGATAGTAAGGATCTACTGTCTGATCGTTGAAAATCAAGTTCCGAGTCCTCGAGAAATTAGAGAGAAGACAGAGCGTTTGGTTTGGAAAAAGAAAACTTAGAGTATAAGTTTTGAAAATATCTTCTATAAATATCTAAAAGTTAGATATTTATAGGTCCTGACGAAAAAATATCTTTTCTTTTTGAAATTCGCACCACAACGCCTAACGGCTCCTGGGAACCAACCCACATGCATATTTAAACCAGAACATCCATAAAAACGCGTACAAACATGTTGTAACAAAAACGATAAACGTGCGTCAAAAAATGCTAAAAAAAAAACGGGTCAGAGTTTCACAAAAATAACAAAATAATTAACCAATAGTTTGGTTCTTACGTCATTTCAATCTTGTAAAATATTTCGTCTGCAAAATTTGTGGTTCCATAAAATTTAAAACTCTAAGCCTTCCATTGCTTACTCTAATTATGCGCGTTTTCATTATTTTTTTATCTTATACCCTTTGAAGTCAGAATACTAATCACCAATTAAGCCCATACAATGGAAGCAGTTGATGTTCCAAGTAATGGTGGTACAATGTTCATTTGTGTATTAGAATCCTGATATGTGTTCTTATGAACTAGGAGTCATTTGAAATGGAGTTGTGGATTGACTTTATAGATTTTGGCAATCTGCTTTGAGACTTTTTCTGGCTTTTTAATGTAATGGGATGAATCAAAAAGTCATGTAGTAATTTCATTTCAGCAAAATGTACATATTGAATATGGTAATTGCTTGGTTTGGTGTTTAGTATCCTTTTAGTGAATATGGTTCTTAATTTTCTGTATTCATCCATAATAGTTTTTGTAAATTTATTTTGCTTTTGAAGTCATAGACATGAATGGTTTAAGACCTTAGCGAAGATGGAATGAGCTCCCCATCGTACCTTCTCCATTCCATACTCTTCAAGTCCTTGTATTTAGAGTGGGCCCACAACAATGATCCACACCGTTCAACTCATAGGCGTCACAGACAAATATCATTCATGGAAAAATTTAGTTTGATTGGATATCGATAGGTACATGAGCAAATTGTGTTTTGCTTTCTAAAATGAGCAATTTTCGTTTAAAATGGATTGGGTAAGTTTAAATCGTTCATTTTGTAAAATAATATGTGATTGGTTCATATATCTATTGATATTCAATCAAGCTAGAGTTTTGCATAAATGATTTCTCTGTGGGGCCTATGGGATAAACAGTTTGAATTATTATTGTGAGTTCACTCCAGGAACACAAAACGAAGTCTTGAGGGGTATAGAGGGGTGCTTTTTCCTATGAAGCATCTTGATCAAACCCCAACCGCCATTTTCAGTTTCTAGATGGCAGGGTAATATTCGTTGAAGTTGCAAAATCCAGATCTGAGTTGCGCCAAGACATAAAGCAGAAACGAATACGGTAGTAAAGAGCTAAAGATCAATTTTTTCTCCTAACCCAAACCAGCTTCAACCTCAGGCCTGGTGGGCACTAGAAGGATAAACAGACCTTTAATGATCCAAAAATTTCGTTGACTCTTAATGACAGTAATTCACTTTCCAAAGACTCCATTGATTCCATTGCTATATTATGACTATCCTAACCATGAGTTAGGGATAATAATGCCATCTCATTTCATCTACTTTGTTTCCTCCACTGCTTACATGGTTTGTTATATGTATATTGTAATAAATTCAGCTTCATGTTCTTGTCCCATACCACTATGTTCTTTGAGCATCTCCAATGGAGGAGCAAACTTTTGCGCTTTTAAGTGAAACCAAACGGAGAATTTGAATGTCATTAGGTTATATTATGCTGAGTTGCTGACCAGTTTACAAAGGGATTGTCAACAAAGATTTATAACATGTTATTAGATGGGTCTTTTGAGCAAGATATATACATTATTAGAGCTTGGTTCAATGGTCTTCATACTCGACGCTATTTTATGGAATGAAAGTATATTTTTATTTTTTCTATATCCAGTTATTTGTAAATATATTATGTTGGATGATTGATAAATAAAAAAAGTTTTGAAAAGACAAATAATACAGTTGTTTTGAGAAGTGTAATCTATATAATTTTTCCTATTATAGGTTGTGTTAGTAATGGTTACCAATTGTGCAATGCACAAAAGAGAATGTGACATAGATAATACACAACCGTCATAAATCACATTGATAATATGAATTAATCATGGTATTATAGGTTCTAATTAGTATAAACTTATTTGCTGGTTTTTGAAAATTAGTGACAATGTACCAAAGTTTTTAAGAGTGGAATTTAACAAGTCAAAATATAATAAAAATATATTTTTTCTAATAAAATAAAATTTTCTTTCCATCACAATTGACATAATAAGATTTAGTGGGAGAATGTTAAGCTTATGTGGCTCAATCTCACATTTTTTTAAAACATATTTTATATGCATTTAGATTTCACTAACTGATCAGCCAATAAGACATAAAGCTTAATATAGTCCAATTAACTATTAATTTAGAAAAAAAATTCTTTTAAGATAACATGGAAACATGGAAACGTTGGCAAAAAGGTATCATTCTAAAAGTTATCTTTTGGTCTCTTTTCTTTTCTCAATAAAAGATACTTTTATAAAATCTACCATTTACAGATACAGTTTTTTATCAATAAAATATATAATTATTCTGAAAGAGTAGATACAAATCAAAAAAGGTGAGTCAAATATTAATGATTTCAAATAAATGTTTTTTCTACTCGATTATACAGATATCAATGGCCAATGAATATATGTTCTTAAAATTTATTTTTTCTAGAAATATATTATGTTCAAGATCTTATGAATTTAATGTTAGACATAATATTATAACCAAAAAGTATAATATTTTTTCTTAACAAATAAACTAAAAATTTTAACTTACTTATCTAATTTTTTTCACTCAATTCAACCACTCAACTTACGCACACACCTAAATAATGCATATTGTTGTAAGTTAGTGTTGCAACCCACTCACATAAGCAGCGCACCCAGTGTTGGTCGACACACTCTCATAGTGGCATGTGGATCGGATACATTGTGTGGATTTTATGGAATAT
>JAOTRH010006575.1:3930-23667 GCA_034768845.1 Heliamphora exappendiculata
AGATTTGGTCTCCTATAATAACTAATCACAATATTGTATTGGGGAATTAATTAGAATTCATAATCCGTCAAATGAGATATTAGTAGTATATTATTTATGGTATTAATAATACCATGTTCACATTGATATTATTAGTACCAGGTTTAAGATTAATTATTTTTTCTTATTTATGTAACAGTCAAAAATAACTTTATAACTCTTATTCAATTTTTTATCTCACTTTAACTAAATATGAACCAAATTTTTCATTATATATATAATTTATTCTATAATCTTTTAGTACTAAAAAATCATAGGAGACCCACAGTATTATTTATCTTTTTTATTATATCTTTTTCAATTCTATCTAGCAAACTAAATGAGCCCGTACCAAATGAGCCCTTAGAGTTAAAAAGACGCCCAGTCAGCGTTGCATCATCCAAACGGCATAAAACCCCGTTCAGACGCCACTTTCTATTGGTTTGCTACCAACTTCTGTCTGGACGGCCTCAAGCTCTACCCGAATGCCCCTCGCTAGTGCCGACGAGCCGATTTTCAGCCAACCATCGTCCAGGACTCAGACCCTTCTTCACAGCAGGGAGAAATCTTCTTTTTTCTCAACAAAATCACCATAGCCAGCTACCTTTATCCCCTTTTCTCTCAATCTATTTCGGCAGAGCCGCGGCATGCATGGACCACAAAGCTTCATTTTTTTGCATAAGAATTCCCTTTCTCATGCTGTCACTTGTCTGTGCCCCTTAAGAAAATGGAATATTCAAAGCCGAGACTCTTCCGATCTTAACATCCATGGCAAGAAATACATGTCCTTTTCACTGAGAAACAGACTATACTTTATTCCTCATCAATTTAGAAGTTTTCTTGGCAAATAAAAGAAATAAAATAATAAGTCCTCGTTTGGCAACCGACTTAGAACCGGTTTAAAGTTGGCTTTTTTTCTTTTTGTTTAAAAGCCTAAAGAGCTAAAAAATTTCATTTTTCAATTCAAAGGCTTTTATCATTTTCGGCTTTTTATATAATTTTTTTTATATTTTTAACAAATATTACAACTTTTATTATACATATCTATTTTTTATAAAAAATTACATTTTTAAAATCTTATTGATCGTTAAAATCTATCAAACAATATCAATATTAAATATGAAATTATCTAAAAATAAATTTTTAAAAATTATAACAATTTTAAGCAAAATTTTTTATCTTTTAGCTTAAAAGTCACACATATTCCAACTAAATGATTTTTTTTTTGTCTTTTTGGCTTAAAACCAAAAAATGAGCTTAAAACCAGTTGCCAAACAAACTCTAAATATAGGAATTCCAATTGTTTTTAATGAACGAGTCCCATCTTTTGGCTCCCACGAAATATTTTACAATGAAAAGCATGAAAAATTTTATTGTAAAAAGTAATGTTTTTTGAGAATATATTTTTTATAAGGAAAATACTAATGAAAGAATTTAGGGATCTCAATAATAGTAAAAAAGTATATATATCAATATTTATATAAAATATATTAATATTTATAAAAATCATAATTAAACCCCGCCTCTCAAAGTTTCTCGTTGTTAAAGCTTTCTTTATTACATTAAACTCTTAACGACATCTTATTGAACTATTGTTAATTAGCATGATTTTTTTTATGATAAGATTATTTTTAAAACATGAAAAGTGATGACGATCTCGATCGGTCCATTGCATCGGTCCTTGTTTGTTGCAACGCTAATAGCAAAATTAATGCAAATTATAAGATATTCTTACAATACTATATAGTTGATGGTACACGCGCAATATTTTTGAGAAATTAAAATATTTGATGCAGACTCATATTATTTTTTTTTTATATAACAAAGATGACTTAATATTATTTTACTCAAGATTTTTTTATTACATTATTAAATAAAATTACTATGCGTGACAGTGCACCAGATGGACCAGACGTCAAAATCTAGTGGGCGACTGATAATTAATATCTCCAAATTACTGGGCCATGGGTCTGCAAGAAATGTTCAAAGTTAATTTCATGAGATTTTTGCCTTTTTCTCTTTCTTTTTTATTCTTGGGAAAACAAATAATTTGGATATAAAGGACTCAGGAACGATGATAATTTATTTGGCATGATGTATGCATGCACGGCATCAACAATGACCTTGGCTGAATTTAGTTTATTGACATATTAATTTATTTGTTATTATAAATTTTTTATATTTTTTGAATTTTTTTTATTATTTAGTTAAATTATTATATTTTTTAAACTTTTCTCGTTGAGACGAGTCGAAAAGTAAAATTTTTTGATTAAAATATTAAATTTTTTTTAAAAAAAACAAAAATAAATAAAAATAAGCTCATAAGTCAAATTCTATAAATTTAAAGCTAAAACAAACAAAAATAAGTCATTAAGCCAATAAATAACATTTGCCCAAACATGTCATGTACTTTGAGCTTCCAACTTAAGTCCATACATACAAATGATGCCTCTAATATTAAATGGACACAATCATATAGTGTGCTCAAAATTTTCTGCTTTTATGGGTTCATTTTGTTTTGCAGATTTATTCTCGCATAAGTAAATATTTTTATTATCTAAATTTAATTATTAACAAAGATGAAGAGATTTTAAATGATGTAACTATGACGAACCAAGTGGACCGGTGACCTGATAATTTAATAAAGAGCTTTATAACGTAACTCGAAATGCTTAAACTCAAATTATTAGAAGTAGTCTATAAGTTTCTTTATATATCAGACATAATTTCTATCTTCCACTGATGTGTCCATAAGCATGACAAGGTATACAACCTCGAGATTTCTACATCTTTTCGGAGCATCTATTCCTCGATCCACACCAACACGAAATCCTACATGGGAATCAGGGCTGATAAATTAAAGAGTCCTACACGAAATTCTACACGAAATCCTACATACTATTTTTAAGGATCTAAGTAGACTACAAGCCTAGTAAATTAAAGAGTCTAATAACGCTACCCAAAATGCTTAAATCTAAATTTTTAGTAATAGTCTTTAAGTTTCTTTATATACTATAAATAATTTATAATTTCGCCAATATTGGGATGAGGTATCTCTATAACCCGTATAATAAAGTTAGATGGCTCAAGTGGAGAGATGCTTTCGACTTTTTATACGATCAACGACTATATACAAGATTTTTTTAAAAAAATTATAGGATAGCTATCAGATTAGCGATTTTATATAGAAGAGAATGTTGAATTCTTAAATCTGATCACATAAATAAGATGAGTGTTACTGAAATAAGAATATTAAGGTAGATATATGGTAAAATTAGAAAAGATAAAATTAAAATTGAAAATATTTATAAAATGTTAAGGGTTACACCAATTGAGAAAAAATTGAGAGAAAACAGATTAAGATAGTTTGGACACATACAACGTAAACCAATTGATACAATAATAAAAAATAAAAGAAAAGATCATGAGTAATGAAAACACTAAGAGAGGGTGTTGACTGTGTGTCTTATATTATACGGACCCATGTAATTGGAGTTTTATAATTATATGGGGAGTTATGATTTTTATAGTTTGCTTATAAATAAAGACCTTATAATTCTAGTAATTGTGTTGAGAATTGATAGAGATATAAAGAAAGATAAAAAAAATATCTGGAGCACCAGGATAACTTTTGAGCAAAAAATAGAATTTATTTTAAAACTCGAGTTGTGAGTGTTCGAATTTTAAGTAGTTTTTGTCTCATAATTGTGCATTCTAAAGTTATAGTGAATTATCTCTTTTACCAGTGGACGTAAACAAATTGTCCCAAACCACATAAATTTTTGTGTGATTTGCTATTTGATGTGTGAATGCATGTACTTTTATTTGTATTTGAATATTGGTGATTAAATTTTAACTAAATGATAAACTTAAATTAATATAGGATATCATATTAAGAAAGAATATGAACTTATTAAAACTAACAATAATATAGCCTTTAATAGAGTAGAATGACGTAAAAAGATTTACATAGTTAACCTCAATTAATTGGGACAAAAAAAGTTAGTTTAATTTGATTTGGTATGATTTGAATCCTCGCTTTAAGTCTGGACACAAGATAACTATACACCCATCCAATTTTTTTTTCTCAAAATACTCACTCATTCTTTTGATTACTCCACGAATAATATATAGTTTTAGTCGGAAACCAAAAGCTCAATGCCATTAAATCATACGCCGACAATCAAGTTCATTCTCTCTTCTATCAAAATCTTACTTTTTGAGTCTTCCTTCGACGATGCCCTTACATCAGCGATATCTTACAGTTAACTCTACTCTTACTCGTTATCCTCTATAAGATTGATAGCAAAATAAAGCTATATATACAAATATATATATATACCTATCACTAAGAAATAAATTTCTTCACCTATATCTCTCGCCAACAATGAAAAATCACTTGAGAACTAGTGTTTACACCATATTTTACAATAAATTCATCGACAAAAGAAGTAATGCCTTGTCTTGTTGAACGAAGTTAAGCCATGATTATGTGGTTTTCATTCGAAGGCAAAATCTGTTGAGCGAGGAGGCCCAGTCAAGCGACAAGCCAACTAAGTTTGAAGAAAGAGCGCTTAGAAAAAGGACACTTCTCAAAGATCCAATGAAAATAGGAAGGCATAACTATCCAATAACACATGTAAACGTCATATGTTCCCACTAACAGAGCAGTTAGCAACAATTACCAATATTTCGGTCAATAATTGAGGGGGAATTGATTTCAATGCTTATGAATATGCCTATTCACAAAAAGTCAAAGCTACGCACAACACTTGGCATCGGTGTGTAAACGTCATATGTTCCCACTAATAGAGCAGTTGGCAACAATTACCAATATTTCAGTCAATAATTGAGGGGGAATTGATTTCAATGCCTATGAATAGGCTTGATCACAAAAAGTCAAGGCTACACACAACACTTAACATCGGTCTCTTTATTTTTAACTTGTTAATTAGGTTAGATTTAGATTCTTGTACTTTTAATTTTTGCATTAAAATTGTCTTTATTTTTTTAGCAATAAAAGTTCTCTTTTACTTTTGTTTAACCTCTTGAATTGCAAGTTCCTCCAATAAAGTCCTGATACAAGGCTTCAAATCTCAATGCAATTGCTTGATAATTCAGTTTTCCTATTGATCTTGAGGGAAAAGTTTTTATTTGATTAATAATTTTTGACACACCTAATGGGACAACATACTGAATCGGAAGAAATGGTTAACACACATAGGCAAGATAAAGCAGTTCAAGAAGAAGTTGCTTTAGTAGAGGCCAATAGTGAGGTCAATGTCAACCAACCCTCGATAATAGGTGACCATGAAGTGGGCCAAAGAAGTGGCTAAGAAAGTTTTGTTGTTCACGAATTAATACAGTAACTTTTGGAAGTTTTTTCCAACCCTAATACTGAAAGAAACCGAGAGTTGATTTTGGTCATGAAAAAGACCATAAATGGTCTCAAATAAGAAATGGCACCAACGGTTAATCCACCAATTGTGGTGGTGAATGTCAACCTATCGCCTGTAAGAACACAAGTAGAGCCTCAATGACAATCAATGGTCCCTACAACGAGCTACCAACAACAAGTATATTATAATACTTTTTATGATTCGAGAACTACATTAGAATTAAGTTCAAGATATAGGCCAATAATGGGGCCCGTAAGGCCACTTATAGGGGTGTGTATTTCTCAACTACTAGTTGATTTTTGTTGGATTGAACAACTTGTACTACAGATTTAATAATCTTCAAAATTTTCTTTTGTGATTGGCCAACAATTAGAGGCCAATATGAAATAAATAATTAAAATTGTTCAAAATTTGTATAGTTCAGGCCTTCGAATGACTGAACGGCCTATGTCCCAAAAACCTTATCCTCATTGGGTGGACAATGTGAGTTTTTTAAGAAATTATAAAATATCTAACATAAAATGACGAAAAAAAGGAAAAAAAATATCGACAGTAAATATGTCTTACTATTTAAGAGTCACATATGGCTGTTTAATTTCTCAAAACTAAATTTTAGTAAAATACATAACATAAATAGGCATTTAAGAATTCACGCCATGCCATAGATGCCTTTTGTTAGTGATTTTAATTTAAAAAAAAAAAGTACAATCCACTGTATTTTTTATCGATTAAAATTCTAACCACTAATAGTTATCAAAAAATCTAACATTGGTGTAATAGTACAATTTTTCAAAAATTTGATGGCTCTCATTCTTAAAAAGTTAAAGCATTGTTTACATCATATTTTTCAGTATAACTCATCAATAAAAGAAGTAATGAACTGTCCTATTGAGCGAAGTTGAGCCATGATTTTGCGATTTTCATGGAAGGGAAAACCTGTCGAGCAAGGAGCCAATCAGGTGACAAACCAACTAAATTTGAAGAGAGAGTGCTTGAAATAAGACACTTGGCAAAGATTCAGTAAAAAGAAGAAGGCATAACTATCCAGTAATATATGTAACCGTCATACGTTTCCTTTAATAGAGTAGTTGGCAACGATTACCAATATTTTAGGTGATAAGATTTTGCTTGGTTAACAACTAGCAAAAATTGGTTTGATTGGGTTTGATTTGATTTGGTTGGAGAATTTAGTCGAACACTTTACGAGCATAGTTGACGAAAGATAATAGTGAAGTGAGACAAAAGTAATTAGTAATAACAAAGGCGTGAACTTTCTTAAATTGAATTGGAAGTCTAGGTTTTGTTTCTTTTAACAATTACAAAAATGAGTTTTTATAAATAATTACAAACACACTTATTTGTCTTTTCACACAAAGTTAAAAATAAATTATTTTTTTTTTCACAAAGACAAATACACGACTCTATTCATTTTTACGTCCAGAGATCCACAAACAGGACTCTATCCTAATAAAATTATACAACGTGTAACACTCGAAAAACGTGAGGCAATAAACAATACTCGAAAGGGTAAAAACATAATCACTTCATAGAAAAAACCTAATTGGCTAAGATTTCTTGTTCTTTTCCATAAATTTCCTTAAAGATTTCGTGGTTAATTTTGAGTGGTGGTTTCTTCATACCTTTCTTGAGGTGGGATTTGTAGGCGGGGGCTAATTATTTTTAAAATATTATATTTTTAAAAATATTTTAATGGAAGGGTATTACATTTTAAAAAAAAAAATAGAGTAACAGACCTATATAATTTTAAAACATTTAAAAATTTGTATTATAATAATAATAATTTTTTTAAAAAATAAAAATAAATTATACTAATCTCTCCAATGATATTTCGATCAAATACAGTTAAATTCAAATATTTAATAAACGGCATTAATAAAATAAATTAAATTACAAAAATACCCTTGTCTCTCTCTCTCTTTTTCCCAACCATACCCTTGTCTCTCTCTCTCTTCCCCCGTCTCTCTCTTTCTCTCTCTCTCTCTCTCGACGACGGCACCGTGTGTGCGTGTGTTTGTTTGTTTGTTTGTTTGTGTGGTGGTGGTGGTGGTGGTTATTACGAATCAGATCCAAACTCTCTTTCTCTCTCTCGACGACGGCGGCACTGGACGACGGTGAGGTGAGGCGAGGCGACAGCGACTCTCTCTCTGTCTGGACGACGGCACTATGTCTGTGTGTATGTGTGTTTGTTTGTTTTTGTGCGGTGGTGGTGGTGGTTATTACGAATCAGATAAAAAGAGAGAGACGGAGGCAGAGAGACCGGCGGTGAAAATCGCCGGAGGAGGCACCGGCAGCGGTGCGTGGCGTGGTTCTTCTTCCCTTCCTTTTTCTGTTATGCTTCTTAATAGAAGCTTATTTGCTTCCTATATCTTTAACTTGAACCTATTTGCTTCCTATTTCTTTAACTTGTGTATTATGTTTTATTTAATTTTTAAATATATTTTTATAATTAAATTTATTTATTATGTAAATTTGGTTGAATTTGTTATTTATATAAAAATTTAAATTTATTCGATACCTATAGCTAAGTAATTAAATAATATTTGTTTAACTATTATTTTTAAATTATAATTTTTATTTATTTATTTATAAATCAATATTATGCGATCACTTAGTTACAATTATCGGATCACCCTAAATTTTTTTATAAATAACAACTTTGACGAAATCTACGTAATGAACGGATCCAATTACAAAAATATATTCAAAAATTAAATAAAAAATAATGCAAAGCACGAACTTTTGTATCTACTTATCAAACTTTTGCGGTGGTGCCTAAGTTTGGATATGAATAAATATGAACAAAAAAATTTAATTTTATTGGTCAATTGTTAGTTGACTAACGGTGTTGGCTGAAGTGTAATACAAAATTAAATTTTAAAAAAAAATTAGTGTAATTATCTCATACGTGTAGGTTTAACTGTATTTGATCGAAACTTCAGAAAAAAATTAGTATAATTTATCCCAAAAAAATAAAAAAAAGCATTTGGGCTGACAGTGCCGGCGGTTGCCTTTGGGTTGGTCCTTGTTTGTAGGGATGCTGATAGCAGAACTATTAACAGTGCACCGAGCTGGCCCATGGGTTGCTGATAATCCACTTTGCCAAACTACTGGTCCATGGGCTGCAATAAATTATTTTCACTTTTATCATTAGATTCCCACTTTTTATTTTTTTTGTATTTTTTATTTTCGAAAAAAGTTAATTTGGATTATTATCGACCATGAGGTCAAGGCTTTTGTAAATTAGTCACATCTTTCAATCTTTCGGGACGAGGGAACTTGCATTGAGCAAATCATAACAGGTGTGTTGTTAGTATAAAAAAGAATAATTTTGGATTTTACAATTTGATCGGAACTGTTTATTTTTTTTCACTCATCGAGTAGATAGTTCATGTAAAAAATCATCAATTTAATATAGTTAAGTAGATGATTAGAGCATATTTGTAGTGAAAAAATAAATTAGGTTATAAAATTTTTAGAATAAACTGCAAACTAAATGTAATTGGATCATATAGCTAGCAATATTCGATTTACCTATTCTTGGTATGAATTACTTATTCGACAATTTCAAGATAATAACGATAAAGAGTGGATGGATTGATCCCCATTATTAAGTTTAGAATACTGTCAATTTTTCCTGTAGTAACAAAAAAAAAAAAAAAAAAAGACTTGTGAAAAATTGAAAATTATTTAATGTAATGCATATCAATGACCTAACAAGAAAAAAAGTTTTATATTTTTATTGTGGACTCGTCGACAAAATTTTTTTATTTTTTATTTGGATATTAATAAAAAAATTATTTATTTATTTATTTATTATGTTTCTTTAGTTTGACCTTGCAATGAACTATTACCACATGGTAAAGAGTTGTGTTTTTAAACATCAGGTGTGTAATAATTTAAGTTTTGAGAAAATTTTATGCAAAAGCTTGAGAGATGGTTTAGGAAATTAACGTCAAAATATTAATATTCAATAATTTAGAATTTTTAGTCAGCAAAGAATTCAGGAATTTAATATAGTGGGAGAATAACTTCAAGCATGACGATATATATATATTTTTTTAACAATTAAACATAATGAGAATTTTTTCTACAAATAATAAATATAAAATCTAAACATTCATTAGTAAGTACGCAAGTTTATAGCACATACTTTTTATAAAAGTGTCTAAAATTTAAACATTTGAAATAATTTAAATATATAATTTTATCTTTGAGTTCGAAAAAGAAAAAGCCGAAAGAAAAGAGAGAGAATAAAATTGAAAAATAAGAAGTCAATTTTGGTCAATTTTGTTCATTACGTAAATACTTAAGAGAAATAGTGCAATTTTATTGAGATGCAGGTAAAATAATAGGAAAAAATTGCAAAAAAAAGAAGAAGAAGTGTTTTTTGTATTTTTAGTGGAGCATAAATATAATAATAAAAGAAAAATATACTAATAGAAAAATATGAAAATACTAATAATATTTTTGCACTTTTAGTGGAGGCATGAACCCTAATTGGTTCTATGTTATTTTTGTCTCTTAATAATATATATGTTACTCACACACATATAAAAATATCGGTATGTGTGTGTGTGTAACAAATAAAAATAATAGTGAGATTTGAAGTATTTTCGTAAGTATAGGAGTGTTCAAAAATTTGTTGAAATTGTTAAATCAGTTAGGACCGATCTAAATTGTATGGTTTAGTTCGATTTTTTTGTTTGAACAATTTAATTTTGATTCCAAAAAACAAAGAATTGTTTCTTTTAGTTCGGTTCATATATTAAGTTTTAAAAAATCGTATAAAATCGAATTGATCCATCACTTATTAATACTATTTATATTATGTATTATATATAAATAAAAAAACAAAATACTATTTATTTTATTTTATGTTAAATAAATATTTTTTATTTTTTCTTATAACATCGTAATATTATATAATTCATCTTAGTAATAAATGAAAAACTAATAAAATATAATTCATAATTTATATAAGTGAGAATTTCTCTTTATAAAAATATGAAATAAGTGATAAAATAAAATCTAAAATAATATAATATAAATAAAGAATATAAAGATTTAATTGAAAAAAATAAAAAAATCAATATATAATTTTTTAACATAAAATAAGTAATAAATACTTATTCTAGAGTTGCACTTCCAAATTGAAACCCAATCGTTTGATTCGGTTCGATTTTATGATATATACTGTTAAATTCGAAGTCTTAAATCCTTAAAATTATTCAAAATAATTAAATTCTTAATTTACTCCCAAACTAAACCAAATCGAATAGTGAAGCCGTTGCACAAGCATAAAAGGAACGCGTTTTATGTTAACAACTTTGGAATTGCAATTTTCTTTTCTTTTCCTTTTTTTTTTTTTTGGACATGTGATCTTCTAGATTTAAAATTTTAATTATTGAATTCTCCTCAGGCCCTTGCTGCACTTCTGGGTTACACGGCCCATGCCTCAAACGAATGGAAAGCCCATTTGATTGATACCTTGGGCTCTCTCATTTAGGCCCTAATTTGATTTTTTAAAAAGCTTTTCTTTAATTAAAAAACTAAAAATTATAGTAATTTGTTTAATTAAAAAATCAAAAGAATTAAATAAAAATATTAATCCTTATTATATCTTATTTAAACTCTCATTCTATTTTAGAAAAAATATTAGTATTCCTAATTAATAACTTACTTATTACTAAAACCAATTATATATAATTATAATATTTAATTATATAGTACGATAATATTGTCTAATTTAAATAAAAAATAAAAAAACTAATTTTTTACCCACTCAATTAATTTTTAAATACTAATTTAAAAACTAATTTAACAAATAATCTATTTTCAGTCCAAACAAAGTTTTTAGCTAAAAAGAAACAAAAAAAGCAACCAAAAAAAAATAGTTTACCAATTAGACCCTTTGTGTGCATTTGGGATGAAAAAGCTGAGCTATTTTTTTAAAGCATTTTTTATTTTTTTTATAGAATAATTTAAAAAGTATGGTCTTAAAGTTGAAAAAGCAAATCATTAAAAAAATCACAAATCCTATTTAAGTTATTTTTTTTGCTTTATTTATTATTTATTATTTATAATAAACTTTCTTAAATTTTAAATTATTAATAATTTATAATTATTTGTGCTAATGCTTAATTTGTTTTTACTAAAAAAACGTAAAAAAAAACTAAACCAAACGTAATCTTCTTCTACTTCGTGAGTTATATGGCAAATTCCTTCAAGAAGCTCTAAGTTTTGGTCATAGTAGGATTCTTTGTTTGGATCTATCGCTTCCGGAGAGAAATCCAGAGCCAATCGAAGAAGAAGAGGGAAGAGGAGAGAAAAAGAGCGAATGACGGTGTTCCACTTCTTCAACTGCGCAATTCTGACGTTCGGCCCTCACGCCGTCTACTACTCCGCCACGCCTCTGTAAGTATTCACCGTTGTTTTCATTAGCTACGATTGTTTTTCCTCGCCTCCGCAATCATATACAGATCCATTCTCAAGCAAAACATGAATCTTGTTTCGCACCTCTCTAATTTTTTGCACCATTTCTTTGCTTTGTACAAAGAAACCCTAATTCACTATTAACTTTGATCCGTTCATTGCCGATCCAATTATTCTGCATGTAAATTCAAATTCAAATCTCCGTTCTGTTTCATCTGATAACAATATGGTTTATTCGGAGAGTGATGTGTTTTCTTCGTTTCGATTTTGCAATGTCAAATTTAAACTCAGTGAGAAATAAGCGGTAGAGATTTTGTTCATACTAAGTTAGTAACGGGAAAAAAAGGTATATGATACTGCATTGAGCATTACGTCGTGGTATATAAGGTTTGGAAAATTCTATAGGCATATAAACAAATCACAGAATTGCCATAAAAAATAATCTCAGCCATTCGTGTCAGTCAATGTTCTGAATACTGTTATTAGACAGAGGATCGGCTTTTTACTCGTACTGGTAAAATACTGAGTACTGTTTTGGATTTGTTGCTAAATATTGCATATTTTTGTTTTAAAATATTGTTGAATAATAAGTAATTTAATACATGATATCTTATCAAACATAATATTTTAATTGGTCTAAACTAGTTTTAAGTTTCATTATTTATAATGAGATAGCTAACTTAAAAATAATATAAATTTAATATATAATATAATATTTTTTTATAATGAATTAACATTGACAAGTTTTAGAATTCTTCATTAATGCTATATTTGATACTTGAATTAGAGTATAAAAATTAGAAACAAAAAAATAAATATTTTTTAACAAAAGATAATTTTGGACTGGTACGTACCTAACTAGTATGGGCCGATATTTTGAACAGTACGAAATCCATTTAGTAATTGCGTGCAAGTTTTACTCTAAAACGGTACGTACCGGCAGGTACAATAAAATATTCATAACTATGGTGCCCATAGTAGAGAATATTCTAGGTACGCAAAACCTAACCACGGAAACAACCCCAAAAAATGATCCTAGCCACATGCATATAGATGGCTAAGATCATTTTCTATGGTTGGTTCGGTGTATGTAGAAAAATTCTTACTGATAAGGCTTATTTTCTTATTTTCGTTAATTGATTCTGTGGTCACTTGGCTTCATTACTTGAGGCCCTTCTTTTGGCCAAAATTTCTAGAAGCTATTTTTTTCCTTATCAAACTATGAATAAAGTTTCAAAAATAAAAAATAAGCCAAGTGCCACATTTTTATCCCAAACTAGGCTTTAAATGTCTTATACATGCACGTATGCAGATGCGTGCAGTGCTATTTACATTATTTGGTTTTTGCTAACTTGAATTGTTTGAGGAACAATCTTTGATGAAGGTACTTAATGTACTCATTGTTTAACTGTACTGCAACATTTGAATTAGATTGTTGCATACAATGCACTTAAAACATTCATTGTTTATATTTCTTCTTCCTTCTTTTTTAATAAAATCTTCTTTGTGTCCTATATCCAATGAAATAAATTATTTTGTTGGCATTAATTTGTGGTTGCTTATATATCTTTTGTTTTTTTCTGAAATCTTCTACATGAATATATTATATATGAAATGCATTTCCTGTAATCAGTACTTCCATGCAGATCAGAGTATGATACTCTTGGTACTTCTATTAAAGCTGCTCTTGTTTATCTTGGAACAGCATTAGTGAAGGTTGGTGAATTCCGTTGCACATTGCAGCTTGACCTTTCATTTGGTTCATGTTTGGATATCTGTTTTAGGTCTCACTATCTCTGTTTGGGAGGATTTATTTCTCATCTTCAACTTCATGCTGTCCATTTTCATTACCACTTGTTTTCTTCCCCTTGTGCAGCTTGTTTGCCTAGCAACCTTTCTTAAGGTATCTGAAAATGATAGCTTTGATCCCTATCAGGTACTTTGTGAAGTTTTTCCCTATACTTGTTTTTCACTCTTCTCCTTCGTTTTTCATTTGATTCGTGTGGTATTGTTTTATAAAATGATAGAACTAGATTTTATGAGCCATTGAGTCTTTACCTGTAAAAGTATGAGGTGTCTATATGTCAAACCTCAGAAACAGTGTATATGTAATTGCTACTTTTTTACACAATCATTTTGTAGCTTTTGTTGTCTTGCTGACCATCTTCATGGACTCAAATATTAATGATAGTCTGGGCATTATTACAAATATTTACTCTATTATCTATTATATTGCCTTCGTCCCTGAAGATTATAATTTCAATATCTCAATGGATTGTTAGGCAATTATATTTCCAAATTTTTTGAAAATCTAATGAGGCACGTGTATGGGTACGGGTACGGGTACAATACGGGTGCGTCGATACATCAAAGCTTAAAAATTTAGGGTATGGGTAAGACTGGGGTACATCCGTAAAAATGTATTTTTATAAAGTTAGGGTAATGCATTATATTTCATGATTGAAAAATCAAAATACATAAATTAGTTAATGATTTAATCAATTAAGGAAATGTTTAAATTGCATGTAATGCTTAAAGTAAGACTCAAAATGAAGTTAGATGGCATTATACATTAAATAACCTACCAACTAAGACTTAAGTTTGAATGTATACTATGTATAGAAAAAAATCTTATGAAGTGTGGGTAATCCATTCAAGAACTATGTTGTACCACCCAGCTAACTCCACATTCCACTAATGCACCAAAGATACAACCGATAATGCATAAATCCGAGGTTGGAAGCAGAACCCTAGATCACCTCGGAACCACTAGGAGGATAAGTGGATTGGAAGTTAGAGTTAAATCCGTCAAGGTTGGTTGGCCGAACCATCCTTTGGAGGTTGGCCCCACCTTGACCACCTCGGGATAGAAGGGGGCCTGAGCATTTCAACTTGGCATTCTGTTACTCTTGCACCTTGACCATCTTGGGATGTTGACGTAACGTGACCACCCCATGATACAGGTACCAAGGTCGCCAAGAAACATAGAGGACCAAGGTCGCCAGGAGACAAATGGGTCAAACCTTGGAGAAGTCGAATCAAGAGAGGGGCCACGTTGTACATGCAAGTTGTCTCCCTTCGCCAGTTTAGCCTATATAAATGGCACTTTTCATTTATTACGGATCATGATTCAATTCATGTTATTGCCTTATGGTCATTACTTCTATCCCTGTCTTGTCCTGAGGCTGCTAACTTCCACTTCCTTCCACCTCCAGTGACTCTTAAGTTTAGTCGAGTTCCTTTATTCTTCCAGGCCACTTGTTCGTCCTTTCATTGTTTACATTACACTTGGTCGAGGAGACACATAACGCTCATGGCTAAACGTAGTACAACACATGAAGGTAATCCTTCTGCCCTCCTAGTGGGGGCAAGACAATATGGAAACGTCAGAGAATATGACAACTATAAAATTCTTGACTAACTCCGCCTAGTTTCAGAGAATATGACAACTATGCAACAAACTCAACAGTTGCTCGTGGATGCCCTCTTATCCATGTAAAGTCGTTCATCTCCTTCTCTATGAGTGTCATTGCTCCGATTGATTCAGAAGAAGACTCCAACAGACCGGACGGCTCGAAAACCAATGCCGTCAATAACAATATTAAAGCTCTACAGAATCCTACAACAGCTAACGGTATAAGGACTACACCTAACCTACCAGCAAATACGGCTCCTCAAGATATCGCTTCCTTGGGGGTCGCATTAGCACCAATACTCTCAAATCCTAACTAACATTAAACATGGTCGAGCAAGTAGTTTGCGCTATTTTGCAGCAAGAACGGCCACATTTTCCCAATGCACCAAGCCTCGATCTAGAAGAAAGACTAACTACCCTTCACCTCATGCAGGAAGTACATAAGCACGGAGAGGACATACTATCCTTTATGCATTGCTTTTGAGAAAAAACAGTCCACATTTAAGATCCGGTGGCAAAAAACCATTTGGTAAAAATCTGCATGGAAGGAGTGCACAACCAGTGCAAAGTACACATGGTCAACCACCACTTTTAAGACTTTTCAGGTCTATGCCTGACAGCAAGGAATCTCAGCGAAACTGTACACATACCCCAGCATCGTCCAACGACTACTCATCATCCACCAAGGTACAACACTTGAAAAACCCCTGTCGCAATGGGGTAACCTATTCCATGGAAGGACCCACCAAATCAGGGTGTTAACCAAAAAGAGAAGATTCGATGAGCCATCAAGGCTGACCCAACTATTGCATTTATCACCGTTCTCTTCGTCACCCCACCAAAGAATGTTGGGCTTTGCACAACTTGGTTCGATACGTGCTAGCTAAGGAGACCCTTGAACTCACCCCAACCGATGACGTCTTAAAAGACCCACTGCCATAACACATGGACAGCGGTAAACAAGAATGTGTACTATCTCACCTCGAAGAGTTGGAAGGACCAACACCAATGGAGTTAAATGAACCGCCCGTACTGATTCAGCCTCTCCCCGACTTTGAATCACGAAGAGCTGAGGCACTTCAACGGTCCACTAAGTTTAAATGGTTCTTTGACCAGTTTAGACTATCCCCGACAACTAGGCTTGAAGCTACAAAGGTTATTCTACGTATTATCGAAACCAACGTCAAGTAGTGCATGGGTCTAACCGGATCCGTTTATCATGCTTTCAAGGATAACTCCCTCACAATATCTTTCATGGAGGAAGATCATCAGCTGTCGTTCCTCCACAACCGGCCACTCTATGTTCCTATAGTCATCAATATGGAGCTACAAAGGGGATTCCTAGACGGTTGAGCACTGCTTAGCATCATGCCTCTTTCAAAATAATGAGAGCTTTTGGTATATGTTCCCAACACCTTGTCCGAGAAACAATTAAAGTAACGGGATTCGACAGTAAGGGACAACAAACATTGGGATACGTCAAGGTAGACCTCATCGTTGGACCCATTCGCTTCGCCATCAAGTTGTATGTCATCGATGCCGACACTACTTATCATGTTCTTCTTACCGTTCACATATCACTAATACGTCAAAGCTTATATTGAACTGCATGATTGACACAATAGCAGGGTCGCAACGACCATTCAAGGCAAAGGAGTACCACCTTGCAAATGCCTTGTTTATGATGGTTGCAATGAAGAGGGAACACCAACCCCCATTCGTAGCACCCCCCTCCCTCATTGGCACAACATTGAAGGCACCAACAATATGACATCCAGATCCAGACAAGTTGTTAGGTAGAGGCGCGCTGATTGCAAAAATGGTTTATAAGTTATGACAGTTCACAAAGGCACGCTGTCAACAAACTAGCTGGGAATCTCTAAAAAGCATGTGTGCTCAATAAATCAACATCACTTCCAATTGAAGAACCAGAAGAGCCATCATGTTTTAATCTCTCTTTGGTAATCAAGTCACTGCGCACCAAACCTCAAAGGAAGAGCAAGAAGAAAACCAAAAGAAAACCTCTTGCCATGCCTCATCCCTTTCGAACCTAGAGAGCCAAAGGCAAACCACCTTACAAGAGATCAGGCACATACCATAATGTTTCTAAGACGAGTCAAGACCACATAAACAAGAGTTGGAGGAGGTCAACCTAGAACAAGGAGGAGGCTTGAATCTAGAACAAGGAGGAGGTCAACCTAGAACAAGAAGGCAAACCATGTCGTGATGCACACAATCTAGGAATGCTACATCAACGATGTAGTAGTCAAATCCAAGGATGAAAATGCCCATTTTCAAGATCTCCAACGAGTCTTTGAACGATGTAGGTGCTACAGATTGCAGATGAACCCTTTGAAATGCGCCTTTGAAGTCACATCTAGAAAGTTCTCGGGTACATTGTACACCGGTTGGGAATTGACTTAGACCCTGCCATGATCACAACCATCCGAGAAATGCCAAAGCCCACAAATGTGGACCAATTAAAAATATTCCTTTACAGGGCCTCATACCTGCGGTGCTTCATGAATCATCCCCACTACGACAGAGATCACTCAACCCTTCAGCGTCTTTTAATCCTATTAAAGAAATGTGTAAAGTTCGAGTGGAAGAAAGAGCACAAACAAGCATTCTAGAACATCAAGTTGGCTCTGATGTTCCGCTACCATCATGCTACCTCTGAAAGGTAAATCTCTTCTCTTTTACATCACTTCCACACCACGATCCATTGGCGCACTGCTAACGGAAGAAATAGATGGGGTTAACCATCCAGTACACTACAATAGTCGAGTAATACAGGGGGTTGAATCCAAATATCCGCCCATCGAGCGCAATTGCTTGTCATTAGTATTCACAGTCCAATTAGATGGTTTCTATCATTCATCGAGTATGAAATATAATGTCGGGCTCCTAAAGCTGTAAAAAATCAAGCTTTGGCAGACCTTCTAGCGCATTTTTCAAGTGAGAACTTTTAACTCCCATCAAAAGAACTACCTGCCAACGAATTTCAAGCAGCTACTCTTCAAGCAACTATTCCGACATCAAAGAAATTATGGATCCTAAATTTTGATAGCTTGTCAGCAGGAGGCAGAGGAGGAGTTTGTATCGTATTAATCTCTCCAAGCGGCAAAAAGGTTAACCACTCCTACAAACTGAATTTTCATTATTCAAATAATGAAGCAGAATATGAAGCCCTCATTTTAGGCTTGATGGTTGCTTTAAACATCAAAGTATTCCTCCTTTGCATAAAAGGAGATTCCAAACTAGTGGTTAAACATACCAATGGAGAATACGCGATGAACCGTTTTGACGATGTCCGAATAGCCCATGCTCCACAGTCAGACACTAGACATCCAGATGCCTTGGCTACCCTAGCCTCCAAAGTTGAGTTAGCTGAAGAGTCAACCAAAATTGAAGTATTAAGGCACGACCTCCCATACTTAGCCACCAGCATATTTCCCGACGAACCGCCCAACTATTAGGGAACTCCCTTAATCTTTGAGCTTTAAGACTCTAATGGTACCATTCCAACTAGTGATTTAAAGCATTTTACTCTGTACCAGGGCATATTGTACCAGCGCGGTCCCTCTGGCTTGTTGGCGCGTTGTGTGGGACTTCAAGAGGCAAATATGAGACTTCAACAAGTACACGACCTTTCTTTTGGAACAGGACATGTAAGTCTCTATTGTCGTTTACAACTTAATTTCTCAATTTTAAAACTAAGAAATTTCTCAATTTTAAACACGGTTTGTGATATCCTGGTATCCCACATCAGAAAGGGAGAGGGAGTTCCTGGGTTATAAAGCAATAATCTTGGATTCCTACGTAGCAACGAGGCCTTTTTTCAGGCAGTAGAGACCCTAGCAGAACTCCGTAGTTAAGCATGCTTGCGCTGAAGCAATGCAATGATGAGTGACCCCCTGTGAATAACAAAACCTTGAGAGCTTTTACTCAAAGCGGACAATATCGTTGCCATGTGAAGGGTTGGGGCGTTATAGATGATATCAGAGCCGACTCTCCTCACCTCCGAGTGTGGGCCCATGCCGTCTCGCGTGACACGTGGGTGGGCTACTGAGTGGGCGGGTTGATAAGGACTGGAAGACTACCGGAGCTGCCAGGCTACTGCACGGGGACGTGCAGCCATAAGGGGGTGGATTGTGATATCATGGTATCCCACATCGGAAAGGGAGAGGGAGTTCTTGAATTATAAAGAAAAAATCTTGAATCCTTACATTCTATGAGGCCTTTTTTAATGTGGTAGATATTTTAGTAGAACTTCGCAGTTAAGCGTGCTTGGGCGGGAGCAATGCAAGGATGGGTGACCTCTTGAAAAGAAAAAAATCGTTAGGGTTTTTGCCCAAAGCGGACAATATCATTACCGTGTAAAGGGTCGGGGTGTTACAGATGGTATCAGAGCCGACTCTCCTCACCTCCGAGTGTGGGCCCCTACCGTCT
>JAOTRH010006586.1:0-23667 GCA_034768845.1 Heliamphora exappendiculata
GCAATCGATTGAGAGGTGTAGAAAGTTTGGGAGGGGGGGGGGGGTGGGGTTTGTTTTGAGTTAGAATCTTTTTGAAGCCAAAACCAAGTGTTTTTGAGCCCTATGAGAGAGAAACCAAGAGTGGGAAATGAAAGTGCATCGACTAAAAAGTTGTTCGGTGCCCTAGGTTTTTATAATCCCGACGGGTCAGTCGACTGGAGGGGTATGGTCAGTCAACTGGACTGACTTACTAAAGGTTCAGTTGACTGGAAGAAGGGATTCAATCGACTAGATGACCCTTTTTAGAGGATTTGTTTTCAGCAGGAGCCTGAAGTGGTTTTATGTGTTTTAAAAACTCTTTTCAATTAAATTCACTCAACTTCACGAACGTGCATTAGGCCCAATTTTCACCTGATTACTATAAATCTGTCCTCATTAAGTGGTTTGGTAAAAATGTCCGCCCATTGCTCACTAGTGCATACAAATTCTAAAAACATATCTCACTTTCGTACATGATCACGAAGAAAATGTTGTCTTACCTCAATATGTTATATTCGTGAATGCAAAATTAGATTTTTAAAAATATTTATTGCACTTGTATAAACATATTTAATTGACACAATATCGTATTTTAATTTAAAGTCTTGAAGTTGTAGTTTTATGTACAAAATTTGTGCACAGCAACTACCCGTAGCCACATATTCGGTTTCTGCGGTAGATAATGTTACAGAATTTTGTTTCTTAGAAAATCATGAAACAAGTGATTTCCCTAGGAAATGACAAGTGCCACTAGTGCTTTTGCGGTCAATTGTGCAACCAGCAAAATTTGCATCTAATAACTAATCATTTCAAAGGATGTGAACTTAGGATTCCATAAGCCTATATCTATGGTGCTAATTAAATATCTTAGAATTCTTTTTACAGTGGTTAAGTGTGATTCTTTAGGACATACTTGATATGTGCACACATACACACACTAAATATTATGTCAGGTCTACTTACAGTTAAATACAATACACTACTAATCATACCTCGGTAGAGCTTAATGTGTACCGATTTTTCTTGCTCGTCTTTGTCAAGTTTGGTTGAAGGACTCATTGGAGTTCCCAAAACCTTTCCGTCTTCCATATTGAAGCGCTTGAGCAATTCTCGTACATATTTTGATTGGTTGATAAAGGTTCTATTCTTTGCTTGTTTGATTTGGAGTCCAAGAAAGAATGTGAGCTCCCCCATCATACTCATCTCAAACTCTTTTTGCATGCATACAGAAAATTCTTTACACAAATTTTCATTAGTAGTACCAAAAATAATATCGTTAACGTATATTTGCACAATAAGCATATCTTCATTGTTCATTTTGATGAATAAAGTTGTGTTAATTTTTCCTCTTGTAAACCCATTTTCTAACAAAAAATTACTTAGTCTTTCATACCAAGCTCGAGGAGCTTATTTTAGACCATACAATGCTTTTGTTAATTTAAATACATGGTTTGGATAATTATAATCTTTAAAACTAGGTGGTTGTTCAACATACACTTCCTCATTTATAAAACCATTTAGAAAAGCACTTTTTACATCCATTTGAAAAATTTTAAAGTTCTTATAGGATGCATATGCTAATAACATACGAATGGCTTCCATCCTAACTACAGGAGCATAAGTTTCTTCAAAATCAATTCCTTCATCTTGATTATAGCCTTGTGCAACTAGCCTAGCCCTGTTTCGGACAACAATACCATTTTCATCCTTTTTATTTCTAAATAACCATTTAGTTTAATTATTGTATGATCGTTAGGTCTAGGAACTAAAGTCTAAACATCATTTCTTTTAAATTGGTTTAATTCTTTTTGCATGGCTATTATTCAACATTCATCTTCTAGTGCATCATTTATATTTTTAGGTTCTTCTTGTGAGAGAAAGGCAAGATGATGACAAATGTTTTTTAGTGAAGATTGAATACTTACCTCTCGTGAAGGTTCACCTATGATTTGATCCATAGGGTGATCCTTCACTGTCTTCCATTCTTTTGGTAGGTCTTTATGTTCATTTTGCTCATCAACCTCAATGCTTTTGCCTTTGTCCTCATTGATTTGCATTTCTTCCATTCCTTTATTAATATCTAGATCATCATTCACTGGAATCTTAGAAGAAAAAGAATTAACCTCATCAAAGGTTATATGAATTGATTCGACTAATGTCATAGTTCTCTTATTGTATACTCTACAAGTTTTACTGTTTATAGCATACCCAAGAAATATTCCTTCATCAGATTTTCATTTAAATTTTTTCAATTCGTCTTTATCATTTAAAAAAAGTATTTACATCTAAAGACATGAAAATAAGAAATATTGGACTTTTCACCATTCCATAATTCATAAGGAATTTTGTTTAAATAATATCTTATAAAAACTCGGTTCATTACATAGCAAGCAGTATTTACTGTCTCGGCTCAAAAATATTTAGGAATTTTGTGTTCATTTAACATGGTTCATGTCATTTCTTGTAAAAATTTATTTTTTCTCTCAACAACTCCATTTTGTTGAGGAGTTCGAGGTGCATAAAAATTTTGAGAAATTCCATTTTGGTCACAAAAATGTTCAATATCTTTATTTTTAAACTCCCCTCCTCTATCGCTATGAATGTGTAGAATAAAATAGCCCTTTTCATTTTGAATTTTCTTACAAAGTTTGGCAAACACATGACATACTTCATTTTTTGATGCAAGAAATAAAACCCACCTATATTGTGAAAAATTATCAACTATAACAAAACAGTATACTTTTCTTCCAAGCTTTTGGGGTTTCATAGGACCAAATAAATCAAGATGAAGTAATTGTAGGGGCCTATTTGTAGAAATTTCTTGTTTCTTTTTTAAACTTGTTTTGATTGCTTACCAAATTGGCAAGCATCACAAACTTTGTCTTTGATAAATTTAGCCTTAGGCAAGCCTTTGACTAATTCTTTCTTGACAAGTTTGGATAGGAGATTTATGCTAGTATAACCTAGCCTCTTATGCCATAACTAACTAGTTTCATTCACACCAGAAGAATATTTAACATTTTAAAATCATTTTGCAACAAATAAAATTTTATTACTTTCTTTGTTTTCAACAGCACGTGTCATGCAAAAATTGTACACTATAACATTTATCACATAGTTGACTAATACTAAGGAGATTATGTTTAAAACTATCGACAAAGAGTACATTATCAATAGATAGAGAAGAATTTTTACCGACCTTACCTATACCAATAATTTTACATTTTTCGTTGTCTCCAAATGTTACATAACCTCCATCCTTAAGTATTAAGCTTAAGAATTTTGACTTGTCGCCCGTCATATGTCTTAAGCATCCACTATCCAAGTACCATCTTTCTTTTGATTATGAGGATCTCAAGCATACCTATAAAGCAGTTCAAGCGATTTTCTTTGGTACCCAAATCTTTTTGGTTTGATAGGATGAGTCTTTTACTCTCCAAACCATTTTTGAGATACCATTATTTCTCTTTAGTGGGCAATGAAATTTAATGTGTCCATTTCTTTCGCATTGAAAACAGATTACATTGTCATAGACATTTTTAGAAAACGCACTTGAAAAGCTCTTTGATTCTTTTACAAAATACTTTTTAGATTTAAGTTTTACTTCTCTATTATAACCAATTCCTTCTTCATTCAATAATCTTCTTTCTGCTCTTAAGAGTTTTTCAAAATTTTCTTTTTTATTAGTGAATTTGTAGATGATTTTTGAATAATCTTCTACTTTCCTTTTTAGTTCACAAGAGATATCTTTTTTAATATTTTTATCCTTTAATTTCGTGAGTTCTTTTCTTAACATGTTATTTTCTTTTGTTAAATTAGAAATCTCATTTTCAGAATTTTTTTTAATTTATCAAATTTAACCTTCAAAATAAGTTTTTCTTTTTTCAAAGATTCAATTTGCAAGGCATGTTCTTTAGACATGTTTTCTTTTTTATTTGTAGCATTTTTATTTAAGGTTTTTAATTCCTCAATTTCTTTAGAAAATTTTTAATTTTTATTTTTTAATTTTTAATTTTTCTTTTCTAATTTGAAAAGACTTTCGTGTAAATGAAATATTTTATTTGTAAGTTCATCATATAATGGCATAGAGTAAGAGAAACTAGATTCATTGCATGAATTAGAGTGAGGATTTACCTCCTCGTCTATGCATGCCATTAAGTAGAAGTTGACCATTTCGTCATCACTTGAGCTAGTGCTTGACTCGTTTGAATATGAGTCATCCCACGTGGTTGCTTTCATGACCTTTTTTTTTTCTTTGAGTCCTTTTTGAATAAAGGACATTCTGCCATGATGTGCTCAGTCTTGTTGCAGTTATCGCAAATGAGTGGTTCTTTCTTGAGGTCTCGTTTGCTTGAATTTTCTTTATCGAATTTTGTACCTCAAAATCTTCTTAAAAGCCTTTTGTTTCATTTGAGAAATTTTCTAAATCTTCTTGCGATGAGGGCCATGTCATCATCATTGATCTCCTCATCTTCATCATTAGAGCTTTTTTTTGAAGCCTTGAGGGCAATGGACTTTTTGACCTTGTTTTGCTCGTTTACTTTTTTATTTATTTTGAGCTCGTAAGTTAGTAGTGATCCTATTAGCTCATCCAAGGTCATCACCCTTAGATTTCTTACTTCGAAAATGGCTATAGCCTTAGCTTCCCAAATAGGTGGCAGGGCTTTAAGAACTTTCCTTAAGAGGTCATAAGATTTATAAATTTTTTCAAGTACATTAAGAGAGTTAATAATATGAGTAAAGTGAGTATACATGTTAAATATAGTTTCATCATCATTTATTTTAAAGATTTCATATTCACTAATTAGTCTATCAATCCTAGAGTCTTTAACATCTTATGTCCCATCATAAGTAATTTTTAATTTTTTTCATATTTCTTTTGCACTTTTACATATCATTATTCGATTATATTCGTTAGCATCTAAAGCACAATACAATGCATTCATAGCACTTGATTTTATTTACAGTTGCTTCATATCATTTTCATTCATTTCTTCTTCTAGTTTAGGAAAATTTGTTTACCTTCTACAGTTTTAGTGGGAGTGAAGTTACCTTGCACGATTACTCTCCAATCCCTCCAATCCATGGTTTGAATGAAAATTCTCATACTTTGCTTCCAAAAGGTGTAATTAACACCACAAAAGATAGGAAGTCGTGTGGAGGACTGACCTTCTCCAAAAGGGGATACATCAATGCCTGCTCTAGATATTTTTCACAAAAACTTATTAAGAATAATGTGATTAGCTCTGATACCAATTGATAGTAGTGCGTAATCTCAAGAGGTGGGTGAATTGGATATTTAAAAAATCTTAGTTCAAATATTCAAATACAAGTATATGACTTTTTAATTCACAAGTATATATTCAAATATAGCTACTTGTTTGAAGATTAAAGCACAAGTATATTTTAATTAATCTTATAAACAAAAACTTTTTGTTAGAAGATTTAAGTGCAAGTGTATATTGTAATTTACAATATATTCAACACTTTTCTAGTTCAAAATACAAGTATAGATTTTAATTTTAATTTGCAAGTGTATTTTCAAATATAGCTTCTTGATAGAAAATATAAAGTACAAGAATATTTGATTGATAATGTTTCTTGTAAAGTGAAATCACAGCATTCAAAACATTTCTTGTTTTAAAATTTAAAAATACAAGTAATGATTTAAATATTAAATGATTCAAGTCCAAATGTATGTGATGCAAAGACAAGCAAATATTGAATGATTCAAGTCCAAATGTTTGTGATGCAAAGACAAGCAACAATATATAAATAAAAAAATAAGTAAGTTAGAAGAATAACACCATGATTTTTACAAGGTTCGGCGCAACGGTCTACATCCTTGCCTCAAGCCAACCACTATGAGGATTTCTCACTATCACTCATTCAATAGGCGGAGTAGCCTCTCTCTTTAGTCTAGGTGGAGTAGTCTCTCTTGAGAATGTACCCTTCTCAAGCAATCCAATCCTTGTAGGCGGATTAGCCTCTTTTAAGAAACGCCTTTCTCAAATACAATAGAATGACAAGAAAGTGTACAATGGAATGCTCCTATGATGAGCAGATAAGTACAAGAATTGAAAGCTCTAACAAACTTCTCAAAAGAATATATCAATGAAACTCAAAGAGAAATCTAAAATCTTTTCTCTCAAAATATAAATATAAAACTCAAAAGAATTTAAGCACAAATGGGGGTGTGTAAGAGAGAATTATTTGAGAGGCTTTGAATGAATTATAGGCCTCAATCCTGGACTAGCCGTTGGGCTATGTATGAAAATGTCAAACTAGTCATTTTTATCATAAAATTCAAAATTAAGCATGTTCAGTCGACTGGATAAACTCATTCGAACAACTGGACCAGCATTCAGTCGACTGGACTATGTTGAACTCAAAGTTTGTTTGACAGACCATTTTCAGTCAGCTGGATGCAATTCATTAGTTGACTGGAGCGCAAAAAGTCCATAATATTGTTTTTCCAAATGGTTTTGATCTCTTTATGATTTGAAAAAATATTTTAAAGATATTTTAGGAATCCTATGAGCTTCAAAAAGATATATCCATGAGTTTTAGTAAATTTACATAAGTCCTAATAATACAATTGAAATTCTTCACTTCTTGAAGTTCTTTAACCTTTCATTCTTTGTCTTGTTCCAAAAGCTTGCCGCCAAAGTGTTTGAAATTTGTGTCATGACTTCCACTTTATGTATTTGATTGTGCTAAATATATATTTCCTGTAAACTCAATTTGCACAATTAGATACATAGGTTATTGAAGCCTTGTTAGGCAAACATGTTCCAATTCCGCAATATCAACTAATTACGATAAACCTACAACTTACAAGGCTCCTATGTCTTCACTTAACCGATCACTTTTTCTCATAACTCACGATTTAACAAGTTAATTAGCTCCAACTACATTCTAAGGGTCTCAACTCAATCTTGTTATCCAACTATTATAAGTTAACCAATCAATTCGAGTATTAGAATTAAATTCGCTGATTCATAATTCCTTTATGCCATCAATTTCTTCATTTATTTTATAACTTCAAATTTAACATTCCATAAAGATATTGGAAAATATTCAATTCTCAAACCAAGACTTAGGTGTTTCTTAAAAATTTAATCACTTTCATAAAAATCAACACAAATCAATGAAAAACACTCAAATTAATCTAAATCCTACATATCGGAGCCAAGCACGCCACAATCGGTAGCCTTAGATTTCGGCTACTTTGGAATTTGGCTTCTTGATAACTTTAATGGGTTGCTCTTGCTTCGGAATACTTAAATCTCTTTCAGGTTGCTCCAATTTGATTATTTTGACCTCTAATTTTAGAAGAAAATAATGATTAGCTCAATCTTCATGGAAATAATTAAGAAAAAGATAAAGAAGCTAAGAGAAGAAGCAACCGACGGTGGGGGGAAAAGAAACTCGATCTCTCCTGAAATTGACGTTTGTTGGCTCGATCGCATAACCCTCAATGTACCATGCTTGAATGCAAATCAACGTCATCTACCAGAATCGGCTGTGGTGGTGGCACTGGCGTCGTCGCTGGCTGGCGTCAATGGTGGTGGAGATCAGTGACGGAGGTTGCAGATGGCCACGATGGGGAAAAGAGGAAGGTGTCGCGGCGGTGGAGGCATTCACCACTTCTCATTCATCTTCCCAAAACTTCCCTTCATCTCCCAGAACTTGATTTATCGTATCGGAGAAAAGGAGAAGGCAACAGGAGGAAGAGAAGGAGAGACTAAAGGAACAGTCGATGATGGGGATGGCACCGGCGTCGGTAGCAGTGGATGACGTCGGAGGCGGTGGTATGGCCCGGCGACACTGATAGGCGGTGGGGCAAAACTGCGGTGAAGTCCAGTCGTTCATCGCACGCTGCATGCGCCTCTCGATTCTTCTGCTCTCTCTGTTTTCCTCATTCTCAGCTTTGGCTGAGATAGGATTTAATTTTATTTAATTAATTAATTTTTTTGAAAAAATGTTTTTGAACCTTCATGATTTTTCTCCCCAAATTAAATTTTCTAATTATTCTAGACTATTCTCTTTGAGATAAGAAGCATATATTATACTATTATAATATTTATATTCACATATCTTCAATTTTTCACATTGTTTCGAATTAAATTTACATTTAGATGATATAATTAAAAATTTTCCACCACTGCAGAATTTATCACCAATTTATCATCATTATGTCCCGACGCACCAACCGCGTATAACACTTCAAATTATTATCAAAAGTTCTTCCCAAAAATTTCTAATTACGTCAAAGTAACTAATAGTAAAATAATTACTAATAAAATCGTACCGGATCACTACACATCCCTACTGTTAATGGCTCCTCGATCACTTCCAATGGTTATATCTTTTTGCCAATGAATCTAACCAGGGGTGATGTAACGGTGTGGCGCTTTGACATAGACCATTTTATGAGAGTTGTGTTTGGATATCAGTTTTTGTTTTGAAAAGAAAAGAAGAGAAAGAAAAATATCCAAACACATGAAAATGGAATTGCCACTTGGTTTTTGAGAAAAATTAAGAAAAAAAAAGCCAATGGTCTGCGTTACCGTTGAAAAAAGGTTTGGGGACTAAAGTACGAAATGGAAAAGGTGTTAGGCATCCCTTTTGCCCAATAGTTAGGTTGGCCTCTACTTTATCATATTTGGTTCTTATTGTAAATTTTTAAAAGTAACAAATACAGAACGGAAGGTTAAAGAGAGTCCACACAAAAGCATACAAAGAAAAAAAATCATATCTAAAAAGGGAAAAGAAAATCCTAAAGGGTCATGCTGTTCAGTTTATTCGTATCTATCATGCTGTATTTATTGTCAAAGAAAGGTGAAACAAACTTTAGAACACGATTTTATGCTGTTGATTCAACAAAAACAGTACAGCCGTAGCAATCAGAGGTTGCGGCCATGTCAAAATATAAAGTTAAACTTGTTGCTGTTACAAACAAACATTGTGGCCGTCACAAATAATAAAAATTGATCATAGTCGTAGCAATCAGAGGTCGCGGCCGTTATGTCTAAAACTACTAAAATGATTTTTATAATGTACTGTGAGACCCGGACCTGTCTCTTTTCGAGATCTTTATATATGTTGATGCGTTTTTTTTCATATATGTATCTCTGTGTTGCATGGATTATGTTTTCGTTGTAGAACATGTTTTGTATAGGGGCTATACGTGTTACGCATGCGGGGGGTCTGGTTTTGGTTACCTTTTTCTTTTTCTCTCCTAGTGACGACCGCTCGAGCGGTGGGGATCTCGCTCGAGTGGGATGGTGGCACTGTGTTGGTCCGAGATGTAACCGCTTGAGAGGTGGGTGTGCGCTCGAGCGAGGTAGTAGCAGAGCGTGACTCGGAGCGGGGTCTGCTCGAGCAGTGGTGTGGCAGAACCTATGTCGGCAAGGGGTCCACTCAAGCGGTGCTTGGGCGCTCGAGCGGTGGGTCCTGGGCGCGAGTTTCTATAAGAGAGAACAAATATCTTTTTGAGACTCCAAAATATCTTTTCAACCAAATCTCTTCCTCTCTACCATTTCTCTACCTTCTCTCTAGCTTTCGGGTGGCCCGGGGCTTAGTTTTTCACGATTGAATAGCAGATCCTTACTGTCAACGACGTGAGCTTCACATCTATCTGAATGAATTCTCGTTCTGACGAGGTTTGATTTTGAGGCGTCGAGCTTTTAACTCTTTGAGGTATGATTCTAGACCTACTGCTGTTAAAAGCGTGATGTATGTAATTATACTTGCTTTCACCGGGTAAAAATGCATAAAATGTTGTTTGCATGTTCTAAACCTTAGTTTATGGGTAAAATGTGAGTTTTACGCCTTTTCTTGATTTTATACATGATCTGGATGTGTTAATATCCGTGATTTTCAAAAGGAGGTCTGAAAACGAGGTGTTTTGTGAAAAATATGTTTGTGAAAGTTTGGAGCTAACTCTTGGGGTTGAGTCTCAGTTTTATTGAACATATATTGTTACATGCTTGTAGATCTCCGTGTTGATGGATGGGATCGTTTTTATACACATGCGATGTAAAATTGTTTTACTAATTTTCTTAAATGTTATCCATAGATGTATCGTGACAATGGGTGTGTGCTTTTGAGTTGGGCTTCCATTGCTCCTCGGTGTAAGTCTGAAAACGTGCGCAGCGTAAGTGCTCTGTACCTTTGGGTTAGTTCCCATAAATTGAGTGTGTGTGGGTGATTTGTACCCTCGGGATCAGGTCTCGTAAATTAAGCAATAGGTGCTCTGTACCTTCAGGCTAGTTCTCGTAAATTGAGTGGTTCAGTTGCCTCTGTTAATGGCATCGTTGTTGTGACTCCGTATAGAACTTGTCGTTACTATGCCCGTGGGTTTAGGGTAACGGACGGGAGTCTATAGTTGTTACCTTTGTCGGTGCGGCAGAGTTGGTATATAGGATCTCATTTTACTGTGTTTTCCTCGGTTGTGTGTTCCGAGTAAGAAAATAATATTTTGATTCATGTTGTATGATCCGGGTGAACAAAGATCACGTTTTGATTATTGTTTTACTACTACTTTCTCTTAACTGTGGCATGATATCTGTCAGGACTATATGTGTAGTTTGAAGGATGAAAATGTAGATTTTATGAGATAAAACCGTTTTGATGTTCGCATTGGCTTGATAGAAAACTTGTGATTTTTTAGAGGAAAACCCTTTTGAGCTCCTATGGTTGTACCCGGGTGTGTACAATTGTATAGCCTGTTTTACAACTTTGTTGAATTTTTCTATTGGGTTTTGAATCACGGTGTGAGATTTTGCTGTAAAAATATTTACAGGTGACCACGTGGAGTTGGCCTAGAGACTTGTGGTGATGGAGAGCTTGCTATAGTTTTCCTGTTTTGGACATGTACTTATACATGTGATGCCTGTTTCAGAAAGCTGATTTTGTACGCATTTTGGCGATATATTTATTCATGTATGAATTTGCATTATTTCTATTTATGAGAGATAAACTTTGAGATCTTTATCCAAATGTTGTAATGATCTATAGTTGGTAGTGTTCCAACTGCAAATCTTATTTTCTCAAATGGGTATTTTAGTGGGCTTTCGCGTGACTCTAGTGTTTGGGGCGTGACATGTACAGTGTGTGAATTGGCTTGAATACACAGATAATGTTATAGACTCAATAGAGCACGTTTTAACTTACTATTTTTACAAAATCTCAAACATTTTCGTAATCAATCGAATTACATTTAATGTTACAACTTCAATGAAAAATATACACGAGATGAATAAAACTATAAGTAACAAAAAAGAAGAAGGAATAAATAGGAAAAACCCTCTCATAAGAATCCCCGGGAGAGAGAAAATAGGGGTATAGAAACGTTACGATGACCTATAGGTGCTTGAAACGAGTAATCACCCAAGATTGCCTCCTCAACCAATGGAGGTTGGGTCGGATGGTCGATCGCGCGCCAAAGGTCCTATGTACATCAATGAATCCTCAAACTACACACAAAGGAGATAGTATGGGGATGTGTACCGAGAACTAGATCAATTAGTACATCGAAAAACGTATCCGTGAGGCATTGAGAACTGAAGTAAGCATAGTATCGGTATTTAAGACTCTCTATTCCCCCTCTCTTGAAAATAACTAAAAATGATAAAATTTATAAAATTTCAGACGTCCACTAGCACGAGTCACGCGTTTGAAATAGAAGTGTAATATCCAAAATATAGAAAGAAATGAGATAATAATAATAATAATAATAATAATAATAATAATAATAATAATAATAACAATAATATAGTCAGATATAATTTGGAAGTAAAAAATAAATAATAGAAGTGAAAATAATTTTTCAAAAAGCAAACTAAATTGGAAAAACAAATGAAGGCAATGAATAAATTTTTTTAGAAAGCACTGGAAAAAGCCTTTGGAAGGCTTCCTATATAAACCCACCTTAAGTCTCAACAAACGCATTCAGCGGAAGACAATTGCAGAAACGCCACAGCTAAGAGAATTGCAATGGAGAAAAAAAATTTCTTTTCATGCTTGACCATACGGTAAATGAAGTCCAATCATCATGAAACTTTAGGTGTACATTCACGGCAGTTCATTTTTGATATTCATCAGCGTTAATCGTTGATACGTGAGATCTAAATTCTTGTTTGGTTTATTAAGTGACTTTTTAAGATTAAACTATAGAATGAAAAAGAAAAAAGGCCCAAAATAAAATAGAAAGTGAGAGCATTTAATTCAATAAAATTGAATATATGCATACGTAATTAATAGGCATACTATATATATGTATGCGTAGTATAGAGTATATATATATTAGGCATAGGTTTGAAAGGAAGAAGAAAAAAGACAAAGACTTAGAGGATAGTAAAAAAATAAAGAAAGCAAAGAAGGACGAGACGCTGACACATTTACGACATTGTTAATTCATTTCTTGGTTGAAGAAGATTTTGCCAAGAGGTAAGTAACCTTCTACCATTGGTAGTTATTTTCATTTAGAATGTGTTTTTTTTAAGTATATGTATTGAAAAAAAAAGGTTCTTTTGAATATCTGTATTGAAAAAAAATATTTTCTTTTCCACTCGTGTTTTAGGGAAAAAAATATATATGGATTAAGTATGAAATTTTGACAATATTTTAAGAATTTTGAGAAATTAAAAAATAATATATTTTTGTAATCCAATGTGTTGAATTCTGAATATGGCTCTATTCTAACTAGGATCTAGACCCTAACCAATGAAAGTTAAATATTAACACCAAAACTAGTTTTGTCTTAGGCTTTACCATCGACTTAAGTGTGGTTTTGAGCCTTATTACAGGCTATTGTGGCCATACTCGATGAGACTTGAATATATTAAAATTGAATTTATAAACCATTAGAAATTATATTATTTGTTATTTTGTACAAAAATATATTAATATGTTTTTAGTCTCAATCTGTTTGCATTAAATTAAATACTGTTACAAAAAAATTTCCTATGTCTTTCGTTACATTATTTTCCTAAGCACTTGATGGGAGATTCGGACCCGTCTCTTTTTTAGACTTATATATATATATATACATATATATATATATATATATATATATGATGTATTTTGCATAAATATTTCTATGATGTATGATTTACTCATTTTGATGCATGTTTAAATTTATCTGAGCATGCGAGGTTGGTTCACAGGGTTGTAGGGAGTTGCTGTGCGAATTTTAAAAATTCAAAAATAAAGAAGATATTTTGGAGGCCTATAAATATCTGGAGTTAGATATTTTCAAAATATATTTTCAAAACTTCACTCCTAAGTTTCTTCCAATTTTCTCTCTGCCTTCTCTCTAACTTCTCGGGGGGTCCAGGGCTTGGTTTTTGACAACCAACTGCTGGTCCTTAGTATCGGCATCGTGGACTACGCTTTCATCCGGATAGAATTCTATTTTCACAAAGCTTGATTTTACACGTGGATCGAAGCATCTAGTTTTTAACTCACCGAGGTAGGATCCTAAACTGTATAACTGTTAGAGGGCACTACATGTAATCCTACGTGTTTCTACCGTTTAAAAACACATGAAAGTGATTTATGTTCGAAATGGGTTTTTGGGTTAAAAATCATTTTTCGGCGTTTTGGGAGGATGGAATTATGTTTTGAGGGTTTCTTTGCGGCTTTATGGTAAGCTTGAGCTCACATATCCTTGTGGATATCAAAATCAAGAGTTTTGAGGTTTGATGTGAGGTTTAGAAGCAAAAACAAACACAAATCGTAGCTCAAAATAGTTTCTGGGCTGGTTCAGTAGACTGAACCCATACGTTCAGTCGACTGGACCCATACATTTAGTCGACTGGACTTGGGAGGTCAATTGACTGAAGTTCCTTCTGTTTTGGTTCTCTTTTTCCAGAGAATTTTTCAGTCGACTCAGGGCTTGGGCCAGTCGACTGGAGTCCTGTGATGGGGCTTAGGTGTTGTTTCCAATGGTTTTGACTTCCTTCGGGTGGTTCTAAAGTGATGGATTTGTGAGATCTCGCTTTTCGGATGTTGGTTTTTAAAGTGTGTGATTTGAAAAGGAGTTTTTACGAAAACTTTGCGAAAAAAAAAACGTATTTTGTTGGAGGTTTGGAGCTAGCCCTCGGGATTGAGTCTCAACTTCTAAAATATTTTGGGTGAAAATATGTCTTTACATGTTTTGTTTGATCTCCATGGTTTATGGATTGGATCCCTGATATATACATGTGTTGTATATTTATTTTGTGAGTTGGTTTTGAAATGTTTATCCATAGATGTATCGTGATAGTGGATTTGTTAAGTTGGGCTTCCATTGCTTCTCGGTGCAAGTCCAAAAACGTGCGCAGTGTAGGTACTCAGTTCCTTCGGGTTAGTCTCCGTAAATTGAGTCATGTGGGTGCTTAGTTCCCTCGGGCTCAGGTCCCGTAAATTAAGTGCTTGTCGGTTGCCTCCGTTAATGGCGTTGTTGTCGTGACTTCGTATAGAACTTTTCATTACTTATTAGACCCTGCGCGGTTGTAGAGTAATGGCCAAGAGTCTATAGTTATTATCTTTGTCGGTGTGGCAGATTTGGTACATAGGATTACATTTTATCATATCTCCTCGGCTGCGTGTCCCGAGTTGAGAATGCTGTGTTTTATTGCTTTCCCTTAACTGTGGCATGATATCTGTCAGGATTATATGCATGGTTTCAATGATGGAAAATGTGAAGTTTTTAGGATGGAAAACTAGTGGCTTTTGAGAGAAAAACCTGTTTGGCTTTTGTGGTCTAGTTAGCTCCCACCATATGATTGCATGACCTGTATTACAGTTTTATTGTCTATGTTCTGTTGGGTTTCGGCTCACTGTGTGAGATTTTTACTGTAAAACTTTTTTCAGGTGAGCACGTGGAGTTGACCTAGTTGCAGAGGTGATGGAAGACTTGCTGTAGTTTTTTCTTTTTGAGACATGTACTTTTACATGCAATGCCTGTGGAGGCTGGTTTTGTTCGCCTTTGGGCGATATACTTATACTTGTATGAGAATGCATGCTTGTTGTTATGAGAGTTGAACTTGAAAAATCTTTTAACCAACTGCTGTATTTTAATTTTCAACTGTAAAATCTATTTTTTCTAAATGGGTGTTTTGGAGAGCTTTCGTGTGACCCTTTTGTTTGGGGCGTGACACTTGATATAGCCAACAATGGTAGTTGGGAATTTGTTGAGTTGTCATGGTTGTTTTATTATTTTTTTTGTAGATCCTGAAAAGTAGAGCTTCGCAAGAAAATTTCATGGGAGTGTTGAGAGTAGAATTTTAATTTGATTATTTTAGAACTGTAGCCTATAATAAATTACAATATGAATTTTTAAAATATTTAGAGATTCTTTGGTATTAAATTCATAATAGAGTTTTTTTATTAGATATATTTGATAAATTTTTATAGTGATACTAAATTGATAATTGACATCTTAGCTTTGCATACTCATGAGTAGTGAGTGTGCAACATTGTACGTGATTTTAGGGTATAATAATTTATTGATATTAGAGCTTAGATTTTTATTTGATTGAAACTTTTAAAACATGATGGTGAGATGAGTGGATACAAGGACAGATCTAAAGCCATATCATAGGAGGCCAAGGCCTCTTTGCATTTTTCCTTTCATTTTTTTAATATATAAAATTACTTTGCCTTCAATATGTATGCTTTCAACTTTTCTCTTTTTAATAAAAAGTGGACACTTTAAATTCCACATTTTCCAGTAGTCTTGTTTGACTTATGTTTAGTAAATCTTTCCATAAAAAGGCTTTAAAACACATTATTTTAAAACCTAGTTGCTTTTTTTTTGATAAAATGCTTTTGTACCGTTTTTATGGGCATAAACTTTTTATCATAAATATGGTACTTTGTTTTGGTATCCTTGAAACTACCACTCAAATATCCACATAGATGTTTTTCATACTGCTTGGGGTTTTACTTTTAATACCGCTCCCCAATTGTTTTCACAAGCATCTACTTCCATGATTAGTTTCTCTCCTTATTTAGGTAAATTTAATTTAGAAAGATATTTTATAATCATCTTTATGTCTGATATTCTTTAGTATCTTCTGATTTCCAACTACAATTTCTTTTTCTAAGTTTCTTACTAGAGGTGCCACCAATTTTCATTAGTTTGGTACAAACATCCTAGCATAATTTACTAGGTCTAGAATCTTTGAAGTTGTTCTATATCTCTGATCTATTTAGGAAACCAAATTGTTTTTTCAGCTATATGATCTTGAAGCACCATCTTTCTATCTTATTAATTGTTAATCCTAAAATATTAATAAAATTCTTTTCTCATTCAATCTTCTTTTTTGGTAACAGCAATCCATGACCGATGAATTCTTGAGCTATGTGGTTGATATGCTTTCTTTGTTCATCTCATGTTTAGAAAAAAATACAAAAACTAAAAAACCAAGACCTCTATAAACCACACAATATCCTGCATGTTTTCGAAAATTATTAGACAACTTCTCCAAAATAGAGGTAGCACTTGCTTTAGTCAAAATGGTAAAACAACCCATTTATAGTGTCCTTGCAGAGCATTGAAAGCAGTTAAAGGAATAAGATCTTCTTGCATCCTTATTTTCCAATATCTGAATTTCATATCAAATTTAGACAAGAAATGTCACGCCCCAACATCAGGGTCACGCGAAAATTCACTCAAAAATTAGTTTGAGAAAATATGATTTGCAGTTGAAAAGCTCTCAACTAAAAAATATACATCATTTGGATAAAAAATCCCCAATGTTCAACTCTCATAAACTGAAAACATGCATCTCATACATGAATAAGCATATCGCCCAAAGGCGTACAAAACCAGCCATCACTGGCATTACATGTAAAAGTACATGTACAAAAAAAAATTAAAAAAAATTACAGCAAGTCTGCCATCACCTCTGCAACTAGGTCAACTCTTCCTACTCACCTGAAAAGGTTTTACAACAAAATCCCGCATCGTGAGCCGAAGCCCAATAGAACATAGACAATAAAACTGTGAAGTAGGCTATGCAATTACATTCACACGGACTCAACCACAAGAGCCAAAAAGGTTTTTCTTCCAAAACCACAAGTTGGCATCAGACTACCACGAGTCTCAAAAAGGTTTTATCTCATAAAATTCCACGTTTTTCATCCTTCAAACTATGCATATCATCCTAACAGATATCATGCCACAGTTAAGGGAAAGCTGCAAATAAACAGTATGCTCCACTCGGGTCACACAGCAGAGGAGAAAAGATATAAATAAAATCCTATGTACCGACTCTGCCGTATAGATAAAGGTAAAAGTATAGACTCCTGTCCATTACCCTAGTCCTGAACCACTTAAGGCCTGCTAGGTAATAACAAGTTCTATACGGAGTTACAACAACAACGCCATTCACGGAGGCAACCGACTTCTTTACGGACTTCCAAGACCGATGGGAAAGCACCCAAACCACGCACTTGCTTCTTTACGGATTGCCACGACCAATGGACGAAACATAACCAAACCACGTTTATGGGGATTAACCCGAGGGACCGTAGCGAACCCACTCTGCGCACGTTTTTGAACTTTCACCAAGGAGCAATAGAAGCCCAACTCAAAACCACACACTGTCACGGTACATCTATGGAAACATTTAAAATTACACCGTAGCTCAACTACGAAAATCCACAAAACAGTTTATACAACACATGTATAAAAGAGATCCAATCCATCAAAATAAAAATCTAAAAACCATTTCTAACAAAATGTTTAGGAGTTAAGACTCAACCCCGCGGGTTAGCTCCAAACCTCCAAAAAAGACATTTTCCACCATTTTCATGAAACACCTAGTTTTCAAATCTCCTTTTGAAAACTACTGATACCACGTACCCGAAACATGTATACAATCGAGAAAAAGCGTAAAAATTTACTTTTACCCAAAAACCACGGTTACACATGAAAATCACATTTAATGTATTTTCTACTCGGTAAAAACACGTATAATCACATATATCATCCTTATACAGCAGTAGGGTCTAGAATCCTACCTCGAAGAGTCAAGAACCCGACGTCTCAAAACTGAACGGCGTCAAAACGAGAATCTGTCTAGATGGATGCGAGCCCTCGGCCCCGATTGCAAGGATTCACAAAGGATCGAACACAAAACCAAGCCTCGGGCCCTCAAAGCTAGAGAGAAGGCAGAGGAAAGGGGTTTCTTAGCCTGGAAGAAAGAGAATATTAAAATATCTCAGCCCCCGAGATATTTATAAGCACAAAAAATTCCTTCTGCTCAGTCGACTGAACCCTCCAGTTCAGTCGACCGAACTCAAAAAAATGGGTTCAGTCAACCGAACTCAAGACTAGAAGCGTATTGGAATCTATTGTGGTTTCTCAGCCCAAAAATTAACCCAACCAACCTAAACAAGGTCCGAGAAAGCATAAAAGACATCTACGCATGTTGTTCTACAACTTAAAAGCAAAAATCATGCATTGATGCTATTCATATACTAAAGGAAACACATCAAAGATATAAATAGCCTAAAAGATAAGGGTCAGGGTCTCACAACTCTCCCTCCCTTAAGAAATTTTTCCCCTGAAATTTGCAACAAGGTCACAAGGTAAATAGGTCTGGGTATCTAGCATGCATTCCAAACTCGAGCTCCCATATCGCTTCCTCAACCCTGTGATGAAGTCATAAGACCTTAACATAAGTAATTGTTCTTCCCCACGACACCTACTCCTTTGTATCAAGAATCCTCACTGGACGCGCCTCATATGTGGCATCCTCATCAACCCGCAGCCCAGCCCAATCTAACCCATGTGAAGAATTAGGCTCGTACCTCCGAAGCATAAAAATGTGGAACACGTTATGCACATATGCTAACTGAGGTGGTAAAGCTAAACAGTATGCGACCTCACCAATCCTGTCGAGGATCTCAAATGGTCCAATGAAGCGCGATGATAGCTTCCCGCTACGACCAAATCTCATCAAACCTCTACGTGGTGAGACCTTCAAGAACACGTGATCTCCCACTGCAAACTCCAGAGGTTACCTTCTCTAATCTGCATAACTCTTTTGACGGCTCTGCGCTATCGCAAGGCACTAGCGAATCACTGTAACCTTCTTCGTCGTCTCCCGCACCATGTTGGGTCCCAAGATTGTGGTCTCTCTCATATCTGTCCAACACACGGGTGACCTAAACGGTCTACCTTACAAAGCCTCATACGGTGCCATCCCAATACTGGACTGATAGCTGTTGTTGTATGCAAACTCTGCCAACGGTAGATGATCCTCCCATGAATCTCTGAAATCAAGGACACAAGCACTTAGTATATCCACCAAAATCTGTATAGTTTCCTCTGACTAGCCATCCGTTTGGGGGTAAACAGTAGTACTGACTATCAAATTCGTCCTCAAGGCCTCCTGTAGACTCTGCCAAAAGCGCGGGTCCCTGTTAGAAATAATAGACACTGGCACTCCATGCAGCCAGACTATTTCTCTGATATACAAGCGACTCAATCTATCCACTGAATCCTTCACACGAATGGAAAGAAAGTGTGCAGACTTTGTCAACCTATCAACCACAACCCACATGGCGTCGTGTCCTCTAGGTGACCGAGGAAGTCCTGACACAAAATCCATCGTGACATGCTCCCACGTCCACTCTGATATGGGCAACGAATGTAGCAATCCTGCCAGTCTCTGATGTTTCGCCTTTACCTTCTGCCAAGTAAGGCACCAGGAAACAAACTGGATCACGTCCCTCTTCATACCCGTTCAACAGAACTAACGACGTAGGTCGTGATACATCTTCATGCCTCTAGGATGCACGGCAAGACGAGAATGATGACACTCACGTAAAAGATCAACTCGGCATGACTTAGGCACAAACAACCTCCCGACCAATCTCAGACTCTAGTCTGAACCCACAATCCATCTTGTTGTATTCTCTCCACTAGCAACACGATCCCATTTCATTTGAGCCTCCTGGTCCGTCTGTTAGACCTCTAGCACACGTGCTATCAAAGCAGGTCGTGAAACTATAGAGAATAAGGTAGCACCCGTCGCTGTCTCCCTGAGGCGAAGATCAAACTCCCCAATCTCTCTAAGCATGTCCCACTCTCGTATAGCCACAGAAGCTAACGACCCATGAGACCTCCTGCTGAGAGCGTCATCCACCACATTGGCCTTCCCTGGATGATACTACAAGTCAAAATCATAGTCCTCTAACAACTCCATCCATCGTCGCTGGCGCAAGTTCAGGTCCTTCTGCAAAAATAAGTATTTCAAACTCTTATGGTCGGAGAATACCTCGAAATGCTCACCATAAAGATAGTGACGCCATGTCTTCAAGGCAAAGACCATGGCTGCCAACTCCAAGTCATGTGTAGGACAGTTCTTCTCATGCATCTTCAACTGTCGAGAATCATAGGCTATAACCTTACCTCCTTGCATCAAAACACATCCAAAATCGTCATGCGAAGCATCATAGTACACAGTATATCCCAAGCCTCGCTATGGGATAATCAACACTGGCACGCTAGTCAACCTCGTCGTCTTCAGCTCTTAGAATGCTGACTCACGAGACTCACTCCAAGAAAACACAGCTCCCTTTCGCATCAAACGTGTCATCGGTGCAGTAAGTCTCGTAAAGTCCTTCACAAATCGCCAATAGTAACCTACTAAACCCAGAAAACTACGTATCTCAAAGACACTCTTCGGTCACTCCCAACCAGTCACTACATCTGTCTTCAATGAATCCACAGCTACCTCGTCTATTGACACTACGTGGTCCAAAAACCTCACCTCAGGCATTTAGAACTGGCACTTTTTGAACTTCGCATACAAGCGATGTTCTCTCAAAAGCTATAGAACGATCCGCAAGTGATCCTCGTGTGCCTCCCTAGTGGGTGAATATATCAGTACATCATCCACAAACACCACCACAAAACTGTCCAGGTAAGGATGGAAAATTTAGTTCATCAAACCCATGAACGTAGCAGGGGTGTTCGTTAAACCGAACGGCATAACCAGAAACTCGTAGTGACCATAATGAATTTGGAAAGCAGTCTTCGCTATGTCCTCGTCCCGGATCCTCAACTGATGATATCCTAATCTCAAGTCAATCTTTGAGAAGCAGCTCAAACCCCTCAGCTGATCAAACAAGTCATCTATCCTTGGCATTGGATACTTGTTCTTCACTGTCACCTGATTTAGCTTTCGATAATCGATTCACAAGTGCAGAGATTCGTCCTTCTTCTTCGCAAAAAGAGCAGGAGCACCCCACGGTGAAGTACTTGGGCGTATAAACCCCCTGTCAAGTAACTCCTATAATTGTACCTTGAGTTCACACAACTCAGCGAGTGCAAAACGATAGGACGGCATAGATATGGGAGCAGCTCCAAGGACTAGATCAATAGAGAACTCTACCTCATGGGTCGGTGGCAACTCAAACAGGTCATCAGGAAAGACATTAGGATAGTCGCACACCACCGGAGGTAGCTCTCCTCGAATCCCAACCTCCTCATCTAACATGTGAGCTGCAAAGACGAAACCCAGGTTGCCCTGGTTCCGCACAGCACTGGGTAAAGACATTAAACCCTCATCCCGGTCTCCCACAAAACAAAAGCAATCTCCCACCGATGTGCAAATCGTTACCCTCTGTCGATCGCAATCGATGAAGGCATGATAGGTGGTCAGCCAATCCATCCTTAGGATGACATCAAACGCTGTCATGTCTAGAATGATAAAGTCATACTCTAAACAACGATCGGCAACCTCCAAAACACAAGATCTACAGGCAAGACTCAACATCACACTCCCACTGACTGGGGTCTCTACACTCAAGGTACTACCCAACCAGTCCATTTGCAACCCCAATGCAGATGCAAAAGCAGAAGATATAAATGAGTGTGATGCTCTAGTGTCGATAAGAACACTGGCCCATGATCTGAAGACTAGAAGAGTACCTCTGATCATTGAGGTTGTGGCGGCAGCATCGGGCCTAACCGGTGCTCTAGATGAACTAGGATCTGCAAGAACATATGCCTCGGCCGGTCCACTGTGACCCTGAACTGTAGACTGTCGACTCAATTGTATTGAATCTCCTCCCTCAACAAAATGGGACGTCTGAGCTCTAGGCTATGAATATATCTATCTCTCCTGGCCTGATGGAACAGCTGGTGCTCCCGCTGTGCTCTGAATGCTCCCTCCTCGAGGGCAGTTCCTTCGGATGTGCCCAGACTACCCACACTTAAAATAGACCGGTGGTGCTCTCCTAGGTGCCTGCGACTGTGATTGAGTCTAAACAGGTGCTGCACTCCGACACTCTGCCGCACGATGCCCCGGCTACTGGCATCTATGACAAACAAGCTCCCTCTAATCTGATCTTCCTGTTGAGACTATGGGATGTGTAGATGCAGAAGACTGTGGCTGATAAGACCCCACCAGATAAGAACTCGGACCAGATGTCCGCTTACGCTTGTCCCTGCATCCCTCAGAATGTGCACGTCCCCCGTCCTGCTGACTCCTCCTATCCCTGTCTCTACGTGTCTCATTCAGAGTGTCTTCCACCTTCATAGCGGTCTCTACTAGCTCTGTAAAAACCTGCAGCTTAAGTGCAGCCACTCTGTCTCGGATAGCAGGCCTCAAACCCCTCTCGAACCACTTCACACGGAACTCATCAGAAAGCACGATCTCCTGTGCAAATCTAGATAGGCTAGTAAACTCAGCCTCATACTCCACAACAGTCATCGTCCCCTATGTCAAGAATAGAAAGCCCTCTTTGTAGCAATCCCTCAATGTCGCCAGAAAGTATTTCTCCAGAAATACCTTTGTGAATGGCTCCCAAGTGCCCCTAACTGTAGTCCTGGCAAACTTTCACCACATATGAGCACTCCCTCTTAGTTAGAAGGCAGCAAATGAAACCCAAAGATCATCCTCCTCTATCTGTAGACTATCAAGGATCTTGGTAACCAACTCCAACCACTCAATGGCCACAGTGGGATTGGGATCCCCAGAAAAGGTAGGAGGGTCAAGACGACAAAACTCACGCATCGCGACCGTCGTCTTTGGCTCAGGTATGGTCTCTCTCCCTCTAGAGGCCTCAGCCAGTTGCCGGATGGAGCCGACCATCTCACGCAACAGATCTCTGTCAGCAAGTCCTTGGGGTGCATTAGCATCCCCAATATTTGGGACTGGAACGTCCCTTCGGCCAGAACCATGACCACAGCCTCGACCTCGTCCTCCCCGCATGGACATAACTCTATATGAAAGCAACATAACAGGATAAACATCCATACAACATTTTATTGCTAATGTAAAAGACAGATAAGCATGCTAACACATAGCCACTTAATATCATGTCATCACATCTCACATACTGAGCAGAACCAACAAGAAAGACTCGTCACTCTGAATAACCTACTCAGATTCCTTGCTAGAAATCACGTCCGTGAAATGCATCTCTAGCATGGCTCCCAAGTATGTGAATCCAAATGCTTGAAAGCAAAACTAATCAATCCTAAGGTCTAACCTCCATACCCACGTATATACCACAAGCTATCATACTATGTTAGGAAAACGCTGTAACACATGCGATCAAGCACACATACATCCTCACAAGGTGATGTACCCTCTTTTCCATGGCTCATAGGTATTCGAACCCAGAGCTCTG
>JAOTRH010006606.1:0-23664 GCA_034768845.1 Heliamphora exappendiculata
CATGTCAAATTGACTCGATAACCACACCTTCACCGAAGATAGCAACCCCACATCATTTCTGATAAGGAGAATGTCATTAACATAAATGACTAGAAATGCCACCTTAAGGCCATTGCACTTCCAGTACACGCAATACTCGATAGGACACTGATCAAAGCCAAAGTTTTAATCGCCTGGTCAAATCGAGTGTTTCAAGACTTTAATGCTTGCTTAATCCCATAAATAGATTTCTTAAGCTTGCACATCATATGCTCCTGGCCCTTTGCTATGAACCCGTCTGGATGCATCCTATAGATGCTCTCGTCAAGACTTCCGTTAAGAAATGCCGTCTTAACGTTCTTTTGTCAAATCTTGTAATCGTGATAAGCAGCAATGGATAAGAGAATCCGAATGGACTTAAACATAGCCACCAGCGAATAGGTTTCCTCATAATCGAACCCTTCTTTCTGTGTAAACCCCTTCGCAACAAGCCTAACCTTGAAGGTTTCTATCTTCCCGTCCACTCCTCTCTTTTTTTTGAAGATCTATTTGCACCCGATGGGTTTTATCCTATCTAATGGATCTACAAGCTCCCATACCTGATTAGAGTATGTGAACTCTATCTCAGATTCCATAGCCTTTTGCCATAATACTGCATCCTTGTCATGGAGTGCTTCATTATAGTTTTTGGGTTGGGTATCATGTTTTTTCGAGATCTTATCGTAGGACTCTCCAAGAACATGAACCTTTCGGGTTGACGAACAACCCTCTCACTATGATGAAACTCCTGCTGTGTACTCACGATAGGTGGTATCTCATTCCGTTCATTAGGTATGTTTTTCGGTTGTACCAAATTTTCATTCCTCACCTCTTCAAGAATAACTTGTGACCGGAGTTTGTGATTTATTACATAATTCTTTTTCAAGAATCTTGCATTTGTACTAACAAATACCTTCTGACTCTTAGGATCATAAAATAAATCACCTTAAGTTCCTTTAGGGTATCCTACAAAGAAGGAGATGTCTTTGGTTCCACCATACTTGCATCTCCCCCTAACACGTGTGCTGGGCAACCCCATATCCCGAAGTGTTTAAGACTTGGCTTACGCCCAATCCATAACTCCAAAGGGGTTTTGGGAACTGCCTTAGTAGGCACCGAATTCAAAATATATGCTGCCGTTTCTAATGCATACCCAAAAACGAATGTGGTGAATCTGAATAACACATCATGCACCTCACCATCTCCTTAAGGGACCTATTACTCCATTCCGCTACACCATTCTGCTAAGGCATACCTGGTGTAGATAATTAGGACGTAATCCCGTGTTTCGATAAGTAGTTCCTGAACTCCCCAGAGCGGCATTCACCTCCACGATCAAATCGTAGGGTTTTGATACTTTTACTTGTCTGCTTCTCCGCTTCTGCCTTAAACACTTTGAATTTCTTAAATGTTTCACACTTGCGATGAAGCATGTAAATGTATCCATACCTAGAGTAATCGTCAACAAAAGTGACGAAATACTCATACCCAACTCTTGCCTGGATGTTAATGGGACCACATAAATTAGAGTGAACCAATTCTATCACTTCTTTGGCTCTAAATTCCTTGGCCGTAAATGGCCTCTTAGTCATTTTACTGCCTAAACAGGATTCGCAGACTGAAAGTGCCTCCACTTCTAATGAACCCGAAGGTCCATTTTGAACCAGTCTTTGTCTCCTTTTTAGATTAACGTGACCCAAACGAAGGTGCCAAAGTAGCGTTTGATTCAAGAAGAAAACTTTCCTTTTAAGTGATAAAAGATGTAAATTATTCACCTCATTATTTTTATCAGTAAAAATAACAAGGTGTAAAATATAAAAAGTATTTTCTAATGTACCACGACAGATAAATTATTTTTCAACCATAATACTGCATGAAAGCTTATTAAAAGAAATAGAATATCCATCATTCCCCAAACAGGAAATCGAATTTAAGTTTCGCCTGATTTGGGGTGCATGTAAAATGTTCTTCAAAATTAAACATTTATTTTTACTGAAATAAAGAACTACTTCTCCAACTGCAACAGCAGACACCTAGAAGTTATTTTCCATCTGAAAGTAGACTCGCCCTCTCTAAGCTGCCTGGTTGCCTGGAACCCCTGCAAAGAATTACAAACATGATTAGTGACTCCCGTATCTACACACCAGGTTTTTGTAGATACAACCGCTAAACATGATTCAACTACTAGAGAAAAGGCAATACCTGCAACTTGCTTGTTCTTCCGGTCATGACAGTCCTTCTTCTAGTGTCCCAACTTCTGAAAAAAATAGCACTTGCCCTTAGGCACCTTTACCTTCGCCTTGGGAAGTGATGGCTTAGCCTTGCCAACCATCCTTGAATTTTTCTATTGCTGTCCTTTCTTCTTCATCTTGCCACCTCTTGGCCTAGAAGTAGAAGTCTTTTCAGCAACAAATGCATGGGTTGGCTTGCGGATAACACCTTTTGCTGCCTGTAGTTCTTTCAAAAATTCTGCCAGAGAAAAATCCAGTTTGTTCATAGTGTAGTTTAGTTAGAATTGTTGAAATAAATTAGGCAGTGACTGGAGCACGATATCGATTTGGCATTCCGCATCGATTTCTGCTCCAAGGACCTCCAGCTCGGTAAGAAGACCGATCATCTTCAAAACGTGGTCCCTTACAAGTGTACCTTCAGCCATGGTTGTGTTCATGAGAGCCCTCATGGTCACCTGCCTTGCTGTCCGACCCTGATTACCAAATATTTCTGTAAGGTTCAACACGATCTCAGCTGCAGATGCTATAGACTGATGTTGGTTTTACAGAATATTCGACATAGATGCCAGGATGTAACAACTAGCCATTCGATCAGCCTTAACCCACTTCCCATAATTCTAGATCTCCTGTTTGGTGGATCCATTATGAGGAGTGGGAGGGTAGGGGTCATGTAACACAAACCTATAGTCGTCAGAAGTCAAAACAATATCGAGTTTCTATTTTCATGTAATAAAGTTTGGTCAAGTAAGTTTATGTTTCTTGAGAATTGCCGGTAGTGGATTGAATGATCCCATTATTAAATGCTGAGAAATAAAAGAGAAAATCTTTTAATTCTTTTATCAAATTAGGGTCCCTCAACCTTTTAATTTAAAAAAAAATTATTGGCATCCTGAATTTTTCGTGATTAAGCAGGCCACGTAGTGTGGACGTTTACTAATCAACACCCGTCCGAACAGACATGCCAGTCTATTAATTTACTACCGAAACCAAATATCATAATAGAAAACTACCGGTCCAGAGTCACATCAATTGATAGGCCACGTAGTGTGGACGTCTAACAATTAAGGAACAAAAAAGCTACAAGGTTTTTCATTCTTAATGTTAGACATTCCAAGTAAATTAATTAGCCAATATATTTTGGTCCCCACAAATAAAAAATAGTGACTTCTTAGGGATGATATTTTTATTGAAAGATTAAGTGTATAATCATTACTCGTGATTTGAAAAGCACCGTGTCAAAACCCTGGACCCGGTGTGAAAGAACCCTACTTCGCACTATTCTCAAATCTACTTCTTTTCGAAGATTCGTGCAGGAGATACCATGACTATAACCCTTCCGTATGAAGATCAAAAGTCGAAGCCGGCGCGCGAGCTATAATCACATCTCCTACGAACGTGTAATGGAGACCGTAGGATTTATCTGTGGCTAAACCCTTCTCCCACTTAATATTTTAAAAATTGAGAATTTTTTCTTTTTGTTCATTTTAAACGATTAAACATATTTTAATTCCTAATTAAAATAAATTTGATTTTAATTAATTAAAATATTTCTTATTTAACTAAAATAAAATAAATAAAAAAATTTCTTATTTAATTTTGCAAAAGAAATTAATTTGCTAGGTGTTAATAAAAAAATCTTAATTAATTTTAACACAAAAATTAAATAAATAATTATTTATTTATTTTTTCATTTTAAAAATTATTTGGATTATTTATTTTATAAAATCGTTTTTTCTAATATACTTCCGATAATAAAAATCATGCATAAAACGAAAAATAAATAAAATAAAAAACCATCCACGTAATTAAATAAAATAAATAAATAAATAATTAAACAACGACAAAAAAAATATAAATAGTCGTTACGATCCGATCTGTCCGTTTAATCTTTTAATCCGACAGTTTCGAATTAAAAATTAAACGGCTAGAGTTTTGGAACCTTAAACGAGCTGTCAAAGACCCGAATCTTTTCCTCAGCCTCCGGACCACCGTCACAGCCCTGGACCACCGCTGGAACGCTGGAAAAACTAAAAATAAACCAGCCAAACAGCTCCTTGATTGGGCAAAAAAACTGCTGCCTTTGGCAGTCCTGCGTTGTCTTTTTCCAGCCGCTGTTTGACCGCCTTGCCGCCACTAGTAAACTCCCATAAAATTATGGTAGGTAGAGCACATCGAGGTCTTGATCTCCGAAAAAAATCCTCAAAGTACCAAAATTCTACAATGGTGCCACCGCGCGCGCAGTACTCTGAAGCAGTTTTTGACCCCTTTGTCGCCGTCATTGAACCGCAATCGAACCACCATTGGATAGCCAACGGACAACCTTTATTTCAGCTAAAACATTGCGTAAAAAAGATTCCCAAATGCCCTGAAAACGAGCCCCAAAGTTGGCGCCCTGCTGCTGCCTTATGCTGCTGCCGCCGCCTCCTTTATTCATTTTTGTCTCGTTTTTTATCCCCATTTTTCGTGATACGATTGCATCAAATGAAACATAGATTCATTCAAACATATAACCGGATCGTAACGACTTATAGCTGCAAAATCGAGGTTAGTATAATAGTTTTTCATGAAAAATGCAACCGTGGCTCTGATACCATTGTTGGAGAGAAGGAGCCGCGCAGTGGAAAAAAATCTTTTTGAATCAATGTCGTGACCGTAAAAAACAACGTATGCGATTTTCATGAAAAATGAAAACTATAATGATTTTAATAGTTTAATACCTTTATGAAACTTGTCAAAAAATTTCAAGAAATCCCGAATACATTGAAGACGACCTTGCAATCTTCTCACGTATGATCTGGACGCACTACGACGATCACGATGTGTGGGCGCCGATCCCGATCGAAGTGTTCTTTCTCCTTTTGGTTTCTTCTCACACAATAATCTCAAAAAAAACAAAATTAATTGCTTAAGAGGAGAGGGGGCGGCGGCTATGGGGGGGAGTATTAGGGTTTGATAAGGAGCCTCCTCTTAATAAATAGGAATACATCAAAAAATTATTAAGTATATATTCTCTCATCAATCCTAAAAAGATATGAAGATATATACTTAACATGAATAATAAAACTCACCATCTCCTAGAGCCGGCCACATAGGGAGTAATCCCTAGGTGTGCCAAAAATCAAAACCGCCCCTCATTAATTTAATTTAATTCTCGAATGTCCCGGTGGCAATATCGGCATTCAAATTAAATTAAATAATTACCAAAACTAACAAGAAAAATAACCGTGCGTATAATGGGCTACGTGAGGGATTACGATGAAGTATAGGACTCGGGCTAACCGTACGAGAAAATCGAATATCCCTAACTCTATCCCCGAGCTAGATCCTTTCTCATACGAACCAGAACTTATTCCACTAAAGGTCCTGACTGAACTCCGGGCCCTAATTCAAATTATGTCTTGAGTTTCCAACAGTTTCTACTGACAAAAATAATGAGGTGATTAATTTACATATTTTACCACTTAAAAGGAAAGTTTTCTCCTTGAACCAAATGCTATTTTGAAATTTTCGTTTGGGTCATGTTATTCTAAAAAGGATACAAAGACTGGTTCAAAATGGACCTTTGGGTTCATTGGAAGTGGAGGCACTTCCAGTCTGTGAATCCTATTTAGAAGGTAAAATGACCAAGAGGCAGTTTACGGCCAAGGGACTTAGAGCCAAAGAAGTTTTGGGATTAGTTCACTCAGATTTATGTGGTACCGTGAACATCCAGGCAAGAGGTGGGTATGAGTATTTCGTCACTTTTATTGACGATTACTCTAGGTATGGATACGTTTACCTACTTCATTGCAAATCTAAAACCTTTGAGAAATTCAAAATGTTTAAGGCGGAAGCGGAGAAGCAAACTGGTAAAAGTATCAAAACCCTACGATCTGATCGTGGAGGTGAATACCTCTCTAGGAGTTTAGGAACTACTTATCAGAACATGGGATTACATCCCAATTATCTGCACCAGGTATGCCTCAACAGAATGGTGTAGCAGAAAAGAGGAATAGATCTCTTAAAGAGATGGTGAGGTGCATGATGTGATATTCAGATTTACCACATTTATTTTGGGGGTATGCATTAGAAACGGCGGTATATATTTTGAATTTGGTGCCTACTAATGCAGTTCTCGAAACCCCTTTGGAGTTATGGATTGGGCGTAAGCTAAGTCTTAAACACTTTCGGATATGGGGTTGCCCAGCACACGTGTTGGTGGGAGATGTAAGTATGGTGGAACCAAAAATAGATATCTGTTTCTTTGTAGGATACCCTAAAGGAACTAAAGGTGGATTATTTTATGATCATAAGAGTTAAAAGGTATTTGTTAGCACAAATACAAGATTCTTGAAAGAGAATTATGTAATAAATCACAAACTCCGGTCACAAGTTGTTGTTGAAGAGGTGAGGAATGAAAATTTGGTACAACCAAAAAATATACCTAATGAACGGAATGAGATACCACCTATCATGAGTACACAGCAGGAGTTTCATCATAGTGGGAGGGTTGTTCGTCAACCCGAAAGGTTCATGTTCTTGGAGAGCCCTACGACAAGATCCTGAAAAAACATGATACCCAACCTAGAAACTATAATGAAGCACTACATGACAAGGATGCAGAATTATGGTAAAAGGCTATGGAATCTGAGATAGAGTTTATGTACTCTAATCAGGTCTGGGAGCTTCTAGGTCCATTAGATGGGATAAAACCCATCAGGTGTAAATGGATCTTCAAGAAAAAGAGAGGAGTAGACGGGGAGGTGGAAACCTTCAAAGCTAGGCTTGTTGCGAAGGGGTTTACTCAGAAAGAAGGGTTCGATTATGAGGAAACCTATTCGCCAGTGGCTATGCTTAAGTCTATTCAGATTCTCTTATCCATTGCTGCTCATCTCGATTACGAGATTTGGCAAATGGACGTCAAGGCGGCATTTCTTAACGGAAGTCTTGACGAGAGCATCTATATGATGCAGCAAAATGGGTTCATAGCAAAGGGTCAGGAGCACATGATGTGCAAGCTTAAGAAATCCATTTATGGGCTTAAGCAAGCATCAAGGTCTTGAAACACTCGATTTGACCAGGCAATTAAAAGCTTTGGCTTTGATCAGTGTCCTATTGAGTATTGCGTGTATTGAAAGCGCGATGGGCTTAAGGTGGCATTTCTAGTCATTTATGTTGATGGCATTCTCCTAATCGAAAACAATATGGGGTTGCTATCTTCAGTGAAGGTGTGGTTATCGAGTTAATTTGACATGAAGAACTTGGGAGAAGTGGGCCAAATTCTTGGGATCAAGCTCATACGAGATCGATCACGTAGGATGTTGGGCTTATCCCAAGTCCGTTATATCGACTTGATTATTGCTCGATTTGGCATGAAAAATTTTAAGAAATAATTTATTACTTTCAGACATGGAATTACTCTATCTAGGGATTAGTGTCCTAGGACACCTTAGGAGATAAAGAGGATGAGAGGTATTCTTTATGCTTCAGTAGTAGGAAGTTTCATGTATGCCATGCTTTGCACTAGACCAGATATCTGTTATGCCGTAGGCATGGCAAGAAGATATCAGTTCAATCCAGAGGAAGAGCATTGGACTGCGATCAAGAATATACTCAAGTACTTGAAAAGGACTAGGGAGTATATGTTGGTGTACCAGACTGATAGTCATATTCCTCTTGGGTATATTGACTCACATTTCCACGCAGATAGAGATTCTAGGAGGACCAACTCGGGCTATGTGTTTACCTTGGGAGGTGGAGCCCTCAGTTGGAGGAGCGTAAAGTAGTCTTGTATTGCTGACTCTACCATGGAGGATGAATATGTTATGCTTCGGATGCAGCTAAGGAAGCGGTTTGGCTATGGAACTTCCTAATGGACTTGGATGTGGTACCCTCGTACAATAGCCTACTGTACTCTATTGTGATAATAGTGGAGCGATTGCGAACTTGAAGGAACCAAGTGTCCACAAAAAGAGAAAGCACATTGAGAGGAAGTATCATCTCATCCTGGAGATCGTGCAGCGTGGAGACGTGGTAGTTTCAAAGATAGCATCTGCGGATAACCTAGCGGATCCTTTTACTAAGGCATTATTTCAGAAAGTCTTTGATAACCATGTAGAAGGGTTAGGTGTCAGGTGTGTTCTTGCATGATTTTGAGTATAAGTGAGAGATTGTTGGAAATGTATACTAAAAAGTTATGTTTTTTATGTTTTTTATTCTGGATCTCTGGCATATTAATGAGAAACATTTGAGATGGTTTGTCATTTATGGTTTCATATTTATATTTATGATGTATGAATGCATAGTCTGTATATTCTATCCAGTATTTAACTCGGTGCGTGCTGCACGGAAGATCGGGTCAAAGGCTCTGACAGATTATACAGGTAGGCTCACAATCGCAATGGACTCAGACATTCCATTGGTATGATTGTAGTACATCGTTATAGTAGATGGTCTTAGCTAGGTCGAACAAATCGAATTCAGGTTTTGGAAATTCGATGTTCGAACTCGATGTGTTAGTACACTTGGAGTGTATTGAGCGGGATCAACGGGATGATCGATTCTATACTAACTATATGAATTGATCCACATCTCTTATTATTATGTATTGCACGAACTCTTAACCCCGAAGTGATTGATTAATTGTGTTTAGATAATGTACAGTACTTTGAGTCGTCAACGGTTAAGATTTTCTTAATGAGATCAATAATACCGATGAGTTGGGTATTGGCATTATTTGTCCGATAATTGATAATCAGCTGACGGAAACCACGTCTGATTTAGGTTGAGAACAGACCAGTTGGGTAGTGCTTTGAGTGTGGAGACCCTAGTCAGTGGGAGTGTGACGTTGAGTCTTGTCTGTAGATCCTGCATGTTGGAGGTCGCCGATCGTTGTTTGGAGTTCGACTTTATTATTCTAGACATGACCACGTTTGATGTTATCCTAGGGATGGATTGGCTGACTACCTATCGTGCCTTTATCGATTGCGATCGATGGAGGGTAACGATTTATACATTGGCGGGAGATTATTTTTTCTTTGTAGGAGACCGGGATGAGGGTTTGATGTCTTCGCCCAGCGCTGTGCGGAACCAGGGCAACTTGGGTTTCCTCTTTTCAGCTCTCATGTTGGATGAGGGCGTTAGAGTTCGAGGAGAGTTACCTCCGGTGATCTGTGACTATCCAGATGTCTTCCCTGAAGATCTACTTGAGTTTCCATCGAGCTACGAGGTAGAGTTCTCTATTGATCTAGTTCCCGGAGCTGCTCACATATCTATACCGTCTTATCATTTTACACCCGCTGAGTTGCGTGAATTCAAGGTACAGTTTTAGGAGTTGCTTGGCAGAGGGTTTATATGCCTGAGTACTTCATCGTGGGGAGCTCCTGCTCTTTTTACAAAAAAGAAGGATGGATCCTTACGATTGTGTATCGACTACTAGAAGCTGAATCAGGTGACAGTGAAGAACAAGTAACCGATGCCGAGGATAGATGATTTGTTTGATCAGTTGAAGGGGTCGAGCTGCTTTTCAAAGATTGACTTGAGATCAGGATACCACCAGTTGAGGATTAGGGATGAGGACATAACGAACACCGCGGTTCAGACTCGCTATGGCCACTACGAGTTTCTGGTTATGCCATTCGGTCTAACGAACGCTCCTGCTGCGTTCATGAGTTTGATAAACCGAATCTTCTATCCTTATATGGACAGTTTTGTGGTAGTGTTTCTGGATGATATTCTTATATATTCACCCATTGGGGAGGCACACGAGGATCATCTGCGGATCGTGATACAGACTTTGAGAGAGCATCGCTTGTATGCGAAGTTTGAGAAGTGCGAGTTCTGGATGTTTGAGGTGAGGTTTCTTGGACACGTAGTGTCGACAGACAGGGTAGCTGTGGATTCGTCGAAGACTAATGCTATGACAGATTGGGAGCGACCGAAGAGTATCTTTGAGATTCGCAATTTTCTGGGTTTGGCGGGCTACTACCGACGGTTCGTGAAGGACTTTGCGAGACTTGCTGCACCGATGACGCGTCTAACGTGGAAGGGAGTTGTGTTTGTTTGGAGTGAGTCCTGCGAGTCTGCATTCCAGGAGCTGAAGATGAGGTTGACTAGTCCGCCAGTGTTGATCATTCTAGAGCGAGGCTTGGGGTATACAGTATACTGTGATGCATCACATAACGGTCTTGGATGTGTTCTGATGTAGGGGGTAAGGTGGTAGCCTATGGTTCTCGACAGTTGAAGATACACGAGAATAACTACCCGACACACGATCTGGAGTTGGCAGCCGTGGTATTTTCCTTGAAGACATGGTGTCACTATCTTTATGGTGAGCACTTCGAGGTTTTCTCCGATCACAAGCGCTTAAAATACTTGTTTTCGCAGAAAGACCTGAACTCGCGCCAACGACGATGGATGGAGTTGTTGGAGGATTATGATTTTGACTTGCAGTACCATCCAGGGAAGGTCAATGTTGTGGCAGACGCGCTCAGTAGGAGATCTCACGGGTTTTTAGCTTCTGTGGCTATACGTGAGTGGGACATACTTGGAGAGGTTAGGAAGTTTGATCTGTGTCTCGGGGAGACAGCGACGGGTGTCACCCTATTTTTAGTAGTTACTCGACCAGCGTTGACAGCACGTGTGCTAGAGCTCCAGTAGACGGACCAGGAGGCTCAGATGATACGGGATCGTGTTGCTAGTAGAGAGGATACAACGGGATGGATTGTGGGTTCAGATCAGAGTCATAGGTTGGCTGGGAGGTTGTTTGTGCTAGAGTCATGCCGAGCTGATCTACTACGTGAGTGTCATCATTCTCGCCTTGCAGTGCATCTTGGAGGCACGAAGATGTACCATGACCTACATCGTCAGTTCTATTGGACGAAAATGAAGAGAGATGCGATCCAGTTTGTTTCTCGGTGCCTTACTTGTCAAAAAGTGAAGACAAAACACCAGAGGCCGGCAGGATTGCTACAGTCGTTACCGATATCAGAGTGGAAGTGGGAGAACGCCACGATGAACTTTGTGTCAGGACTTCCTCGATAACCTAGGGGACACGACGCCGTATAGGTTGTGGTTGATAAGTTGATGAAGTCTGCACACTTTCTCCCCATCCGAGTGAAGGATTCAGTTGAATGACTTAGTAGCTTGTATGTTAGAGAGATAGTCCGGTTACATGGAGTACCAGTATCTATTGTTTCTGATCGAGACCGGGGATTCACATCGCGCTTTTGGCAGAGTCTTCAGGAGGCTTTGGGGACAACTTGATGTTCAATACTGCTTTTCACTAGCAGATAGATGGTCAGTCAAAGAGGACCATACAGATTCTGGAGGATATGTTGAGGGCTTGTGTCCTTGATTTCAGAGGTTCTTAGGATGATCGTCTACCATTGGTAGAATTTGTATACAACAACAGCTATCAGTCAAGTATTGGAATGGCACCGTATGGGGCTCTGTATGATAGACCGTGTAGATCGCCCGTGTGTTGGATAGATGTGGGAGAGACCACAGTCTTGGGACCTGACATGGTGCGGGAGACGACAAAGAAGGTTGCTGTGATTCGCCAACGCCTTATGACTGCTTAGAGCCATCAGAAGAGTTATGTAGATCAGAGGAGGCGACCTTTGGAGTTTGCAGTGGGGGATCATGTGTTCCTGAAGGTCTCGCCACGTAGAGGTTTGATGAGATTTGGTCGTAGCGAGAAACTATCACCGCGCTTCATTGAACCATTTGAGATCCTCGACAAAGTTGGAGAGGTTGCATATCGTTTGGCTTTGCCACCTCAGTTAGCATCTATGCATAATGTATTCCACGTTTTTATGCTTTGGAAGTACGAGCCTGTTCCTTCACATGTGTTAGATTGGGCTGAACTGCGGGTTGATGATTATGCCACTTATGAGGAGCGTCCAGTGAGAATTCTTGATACAAAGAAGCAGGTTTTACAGGGGAGAACAATTTCTTATGTCAAGGTCTTATGGCTTCATCGCGGGGTTGAAGAAGCGACAAAGGAGCTCGAGTCTAGAATGCGTGCTAGATACCTAGACATGTTTACCTTGCGACCTTGTTGCAAATTTCGGGGGCAAAATTTCTCAAGGGGGGAGAGTTATGAGACCCGGAACCTTTTCTTTTTGGGTTATTTATATACATGACATGCTTATTTCAGTATTTGAATAGCCTCGATGCATGAGTTATGCTTTAAAGTTGTTGAACATCATGTATAAATGTGTTATACACTTTCTGGGATTTTGTAGAGGCTTGCTTGGCTTGCATTTGGACCAAAAATTCTGTTTTACATCGAAAAACACATTGCCTAGCCATTCAGTTGATTGAAGGGCCTGGCCCAGTCGACTGGACCGAAAATTTTGAATTCGGTCGACTGAACATAGGGGGTCAGTCGACTGGACAGAAGCTTTTGCCATTTTCTATAAATATCCCAGTGGTGGAGATATTTATTTAAAACCTTTCTTAGAAGCTAAGTTACCCTTTTTCTCTGCCTTCTCTCTAGCTTTGAGGGCCCGGGGCTTGGTTTTTTTTTGTTAGTTTCTTTGTGGATCCTTGCTATCGGGGACGTGGGCTTCGCATCCCTTCAGATAGATTCTCGTTCTGACGAGATTCAATTTTTTAGGCTTCAAGTTTTGATTTGGCGAGGTAGGATTCTAGACCCTACTGCTGTATAAGGGTGATATATGTAATTATATGTGTTTTTACCCGATAGAAAATACATCAAATGTGATTTTCATCTGTAAACTTTGGTTTTGGATAAAAGTGGGTTTTTTACGCATTTTCTTGGTTGTATACATGTTTTGGATGTGTGGTATCTGTAGTTTTTAAAAGAAGGTTTGAAAATAAGGTAATTGTGAAAATGGTGGAAAAACGTATTTTTGGAGGTTTGGAACTAACTCGTGGGGTTGAATCTCACCTTTTAATCGTTTTGTTGGAAATAGTTTTAGATCTCCATGTCGATGGATTGGATCTCTATTTATACATGTGTTGTATAATCTGTTTTACGAGTTTTCGTAGTTGAGTTACGGTGGGTTTTTAAATGTTCTCCATAGATGTACCGTGACAGTGTGGTTTTGAGTTTGGCTTCTATTGCTCCTTGGTGAAAGTCCAAAAACTTGCGCAGAGTGGGTTCGCTATGGTTCCTTGGGTTAATCCCCGTAAATGTGGTTTCATTATACTTCGTCCATCGATGTGAAAATTCGTAAAGAAGTCTGGTGCCCCGTGAGTGGCTTTATTGTTGTAACTCCGTACAAAACTTGTCATTACCAAGCAGGCCTTAAGTGGTTCAAGACTAGTGTAATGGGCAGGAGTCTATAGTTGTTATCTTTGTCTGTGTGGCAGAGTCGGTACATAGGATTACATTTTATCTTTCTCCTCGGCTGAGTGGCCTGAGTGGAGCTTATTATTTTTTTACAGCTTTTCCTTAACTGTGGCATATCTGTTAGGATGATATGCATAGTTTGAAGGATGGAAAATGTGAGATTTTATGAGATAAAACCTTTTTGAGACTCATGTTAGTCTGATGGAAAACTTGTGATTTTGGAAAGAAAACCTTTTTGGGCTCCTGTAGTTGAGCTTGTATGCTTATGATTGCATAGCCTACTTTACAACTTTACAGTCTATTTTCTATTCGGCTTCGGCTCATGGTGTGGGATTTTGTTGTAAAACATTTTCATGTGAATGCGAGGAGTTGACCTAGATTCCTGTGGCGGCAGAAGACTAGCTGTATTTTTTCTGTTTTAACATGTACTTTTACATGTGATGTCTATTTCAGAAGGCGAGTTTTGTACGCCTTGAGGCGATATATATTATTCATGTATGAGATTGCATGTTTACAGTTTATGAGAGTTGAATTGTGGGGACTTTTATCCAAGTGTTACATAATTTTGAGTTGATGGTTTTCTAACTGTAAATCTTATTTTCTCAAATGGTATTTAGATGGACTTTTGCGTGACCCTAGTGTTTGGGGCGTGACATGAAGAGATTCTACATAAATCGTTGTCATTTAAATGATTAAGTTCAATGCCATTCTTTTATAGAAAATGCTGCCATTATACGCAAATCATTGCCATTTATAACAAAAATCACTACTAAAGTGTCGACCATTGATTATGGCGGGGATGAAGGAGGAGGAGAAACTTGTTTGCATACATGAAGAAGAAGAAATGGGAAAAATGCAGATACGTTTTGAATAAGAAAAAAAATAGCAAAGGAAAAAACTGCAGCGAAGGGAAAACTTCCATTAGGTAAATCAACAAGTTAATCATTATGAGTTGAAACAAATTTCACGCTTAAGAAATTTTAAACTATTCATGATAAAAAGATACCAACATATAAACCATCAAAATATAAGACATAAAAAGAAGGCACCTGCCTATACTTGCTGTGAGCAGTAATGTTCACCAAGTATATTAGCAACTTCAATTTAAGCTCCCCATGATTGTGGTATGCCATTAATACAATTTAAACTCACTTTTGCAGGTCGAAAGCGAAAATAAAGCTTAGTTGGCATTATGGTTTCCTCTAGCTTGGCTTGGGTTGGGTTGATTGTTTTTAAGTGTCATAAACACCAACACCAACCCGACCAAAGCATGCATATAAATTATTCTAATAGGTTCCACCTAATATCAGTAAGTGAAAATGTAAAAAAAAAAACTCAAGAATTCTTAATTGAGAAGACTCAATAAGAAGAGCAGCTTCACGGCGAATCGTAAGGCCCAACTAAGCTATATGTGGCAAAGACACCTAAAAACAATCAACCCAACCCAAGCTAAGGGGAACATCAAGTATATGCAACTTCAGGTGCAATAACTTTAGGGTTTAGGGCAAAATTGGTACCTTCAGGATTTTCCAAGATTGCAGAGAGGGAATGGGAGTCCATAGAGTGAGAAAAGAGGGAGAGGTGCTGAGAGGGCCATACCTCCGTTGAGAGGGAGAGACTAAAGAGCGGCGGTGAACGACGATGAGCAGGGATGAAAGGCAGTGAGAGTCGGAGAGAGAGAGAGAGAGAGAGAGAGAGAGAGAGAGAGAGAGAGAGATCCTAGCGGTGGGGATGAAAGTGCGAGTGAGACAGAAGTAAGAGTGAGAGGCGAGAGAGGCCATCGTCAGAGGCTGGCGCCGAGGTCAATGAGGCGACGCTCGGGCGACGGTGTCAGAGAGGCGGGGAGACCAATGATTGTGAGAGAAGAGACGAAAAGCTCAGTCTCGGCCATTGGATTGCTTCACGTTAGAGAAGAGAAGAGATGCTGTTGGATTGACTGTGAGAGAGATCCCCTCCAACTGAGAAGAGAAGAGACGGAGACGTAGCACTCACCGTTGGATTTCATGAGAAGAAGAGGAGCCATTGGATCGAAAAGATAAATGTCACATCATCGTTGAATTGTAATATAGATGTCATGACATATCTCAATTTCATGCCAACTGTTATATCTACTGTTATCTGATACCATGTGCTATTCATGCTTATATTAGTGCTTATATGGTTAATGTATATGTATGAAATGTGTTTGATACTTGGGACTTGACAATCATTGCACGTGTATGCTGATTCAACTTGCCATGCTAAACCTGCTGGATGTTTAAGTACTTTTGATTGATGCACAAGTTTATAATGAATTTAGAAAACTTCTGAATTAAATTGCAAATTGCTATAATTGAATGATTTGTTTAAGGCATAGAGATAAAGGAAGAACTGTTGTTGAAAATCTTTTAAAATAATTTCTAGAAAATGTTGTAATCATCAAAAAAGAGATGATTGTTAACCCATGAATTTTTTAATTAGATTTTCGTGATTTTAACACTTCATTTTTGTAATTAAATTGATTTAAAAATTTATATTTAATTATTTTCAAAAAAGTAAATGTTGACACTTTGTGACAAATGAATCGACACCTAATGCTATTTGTGCTGACACTTTGCATCAAATTGGATGGCACTCAGTGTTCCTGTAAAGAATATTTTGTGTCGACACCAATTGATAATTGGATCGACATTTTAAGGTCAAGCACGCTTGAAAATCTCAAGTGTGTCGACACAAATAAAATTTAGGGTCGACACCTTAACTACTTTGCTTAAGATGTTTCAGGAACTCAGAATGAGTCGACACCTTTAAGTATTGGATTGGGATTCATTTTAAGTCGACAGCAAAGTATTTTGAGTTGACACCAAATGATCCTTTAGGTTCCAGATTTGGGGTTTTTGGGTTGACACCAAATTCACATGAGTTGACACCAAATTCACATGAGTTGACACCAAAACACCCTCGGAAAAACAAAATGAGCCAACACTAGAGCTACAAGTCATTTTCCGATTCTAAGACAAAAAAGGTCAATACCAAAGTTTTTTAAGTCGACACAAACGTTCCCTTCGATAACAAGAGTTTTGGGTTCACACCAAACGAAGTTGAGTTGACACCAAAACAACCAAGACCGTCTGAAAGTTTCTGAGTCGACACCAAACGAAGATGAGTTGACTCTAAAAATCCTGAGGTTGACTATAACTTTATGAGTCGACAGCACAATGATTTTGAGTCAACACCAAAGTTCTAGTAGTTGTCTTGACAAAATGGGTCGATACCAAACGATTATGAGTCGACACCAAAGTCTCACCTGAAAATATGAAGAAATGGACTAGGTTGACATCAAATGATTCATGAGTCGACGCCACTGTGTGGGTGAGGTAAAGTAGAAATTAGGTCGACACCAACGAAGATCTGAGTCGACACAACCACTTGAAGAACCCAGTCCTAGATATTTTGTGTCGACACAAAATGGTTTTGAGTTGACACCTGCGATAGATTTCAAATCTCGTACTAGTTCCAACAGTTGGATTTCAGGGCATTAATTACCTCCACTAATCCACTAACGGTCATTTACTTCAGATGGCAGAGTTTCAAATCTTCTGACACTATTCTATTGCTTAAATCAAAAGCTCCAAATCTTTAAGAAAGCATTTATTGCTTATTTACTCCTCCAGCCGATTCTCACTCATTCTTGTTCATTAAATTCCAATTATTTGTAAATAGGGTGAGTTAGTGAATCTTTGATTCTCTCATTTATTGTAATAGAGGGTGAGTCACCCTTGATCCTTTAAGATAGTGAGAGTTCCTCTTCAAAGAGGATCTCAAGTTAGTTTAGAAAAAATAGGGGTTGTTTTGTAGAAACTACTTCAGACTATAAAAAGATTTTGAATGCGTCTGTGAACCATTTGATCCTAATGGATATTCTCAAGGGAAGTCTAAAGGAGTGGACGTAGACTTGAAAGAAGCCAAACCACTATAAATCTTGGTGTCTGGTTCATTTTCTCTCTCCCTAATCTCTTTAATTTCTTTATTACTTTATTGTCTGCCATATTTACTTGTGAAATTAAAGGATTTTATATAAGGTTTTTAAAATTGTTATAATTATTTTAAAATCTAATTTACCCCCTCTTGGGTTGCCTGATCTAACATTATCATTTTATTTGATCTTAGAGACACATAGCTAACAAATCACGTGCAAACCATTATAACCATACCTTTGGAGATTCACCGCAGAAACCACGCGCCATATGCGATACACACTAGATTGGGTCACGATTTTTTGGTCAGACCATGTCATCCGTCTACTGATTTGTGAATCGAGGGCTCAGCTGAGCATCCCCATCTCATAGCAATGGTCGTGCTGGTCTGGGCTACTTTTGACCTGACCAGCCTTCTTATTGGTCAGCTAATAAACATTTCCCCTTGCCCGAGGTCCACTAGGCCTTAGCTTGGTCCTCGACAGGCTTTGAGCCGGATTCATTATAATCCCATTAGTGGTCCCCTATTCTTGACTGGCGCTCTGCAATTGAAACTATCCAAGAATACAGGTCGGTAGCTGACCAACTTGGTAGGTGATTCAGGATCCGTTTTCTTTTAAAATATTTTTTTTATTAGACGGAAAGAAAAGAAACAACAACAGAAAAGAGACTAATGTCTCTCAAAAGCAACCCCTGCAGCATCAGCACCAAGAAGATGTGTAATTAAGGTGGGGGGAGTACATAGAAACCAATGGATCAGCTTAATCCGCCCTTAAGTTTGCTAAACCGTCTGCCACTTGATTTCCTTTACGACAGACATGACTAATATTGCTTGCAGTGTCCATCATGAGCTTGCAACAATCTTCAACAAGAGCTTTACGTGGTGAGTGGGAGATGTCTACGTCAGAAATCAAGTTGAGGGCGACCTGACAGTCAGTTTCGATGCCCAGATCGTGGAGGCCTTCTCCAACTGCTTCCTTAAGGCCATTCAGGATGGCCCAGAGTTCTGCTTCTAGGATGGTACAGTCCTGAAGGCGGCCATAAAACCTAGTAATCCACTGTCCACTTTCATCTCTAATAACAGCTCCAAAATCGGCAACCCTGGATTTTCACGGGAACATCCATCAGTGTTTAAGTTTTAGTCTACTTGCAATTGGAAAAGCCCATTTGATTAGCTTGGGAGAAACATGGGGGAAAGGGGTGGAGTTACCACCAAAAGCCAAAGAGATCTCCTCGGAGAAAGTGAAGATATTGTTAATGATACGAGGAGGATCTCCTTCAATCCCATCAAAAATAAGTTTATTTCTAATAAGCCATAGTTGCCAAAGAGTGACCGCAAAAATGGTGTAGCATGTCACCATTCCCAAAGAGCAAGTTGGGATTTTCATATTAGTGGTAAACCAGTCCTGCCAAGTGATATTAGTCTCAGAATGGTGAACCTGTAAGCAAGAAAGATTAGTCCAAATAACAGAGCTAAAATGACAAAATCTAAAAATATGGTCAATATCCTCAACAGAGTCATCATATCTGGGGCAAGTGGGGGTCAATAGTAAGGCCTCTAATGCATCGTTGATGGTTGAAGAGGATTTTCCCGTGAAGACAAGTCCAGAGAAACCCTTTGATTTTTTGGGGTAGGTGAAGCTTCCAAACCCAATTCCAATTCCCGAGTGTCTCTTCCCTGTTTTCAATCAGGTTGTAGGCAGATTTGAGGTTAAATGTGCTAGTACTGGATAAAGTCCAGTAGGGGGTGTCATCAAAAGAGCTGAAGATAGGTTTCGGAGTAGCTAAAATTGAAGTAATCTCTTCAGGGGAAAGAAAATCATGTAAAGAAGTAAGATTCCAATCAGAGTTGTCAATGAGGATGTCTTTGATTTTGGTAGGATTGTTGGCCATGTCAGGGTGGGTAAGCATAATAGGGTGTTGCCCACACCACCAGTCCTTCCAAAGCGAGATTGTTTCACCATTGCCAACTAGCCATTTCATCCCTTTAGACAAGATGTCTTTTCAAAGAAGGATACTTCTCTAGGTATGGGAAGAATGACCTTTTCTCGAGATCTCGAAGAAGTTATTTGATTGGAGATACTTTCTTTTGATCATATCCACCCACAAAGAATTCCAAGACCCCCAATTTTTTTGCTTTTACACACCGTGTTCCAATTCACAAGGTGAATTTTTTTTCCATTGATAGAATCACCCCAAAGGAAATTCCTGTTAAGCTTATCAATACTATCAAGAAGAGGGGAGAGAAGTTTGCAGGTTTGCATGGAGTAATTAGGAATGGTGGTGGTGACAGATTGAACAAGAGTCGCTCTACCAATGAAAGAGAGGGTTTTTGCTTTTCAGCCAGAGAGCTTCTTGTTAAGATTGGTAAGAATGTACTCGTAATGGCTTCTTTTGACACGGGAGTGGAGGAGGGGAACCCCTAGGTATCTACCCAGATCTTAGGTGATGGGAATGCCACAAGAGTGGCTGAAAGAGATAGCAACATTCGAAGGGATGTTGGGAGAGACAAAGAGTTTGGATTTAGAGAGGCTAATGGCCTGGCCAGAAGAGTCACAAAAGGTGTTAAGGATAATCATGACGGTTTCAACACCTTTAATGGAGGCCTCCACAAAAGGAGAATATCATCAGTGAAGAAAAGGTGGCTGAAACGGTGCCCATTTTGAGAGGCTTTGATCCCTTTCCAACAACCCAAATCAACAGAGTGGTTGATAAGGAGGGAGAGATGTTCCATACAAAGGACAAAAAGATAAAGCGATAGGGGGTCACCTTATCTTAAGCCTTTGCTTGGAGAAAAGCAAGGGAGCTGGTCGCCATTCCAAAGAATAGAGAGAGACACGCTGGTAACACAATTCATAACCTACTCAATCTAATTCTGGTCAAAGCTGAAGAAAACAAGGGTGTCATGAAGGAAAGTCCACGAGATTTTGTCGTAAGCTTTCTCAAAGTCAATTTTGAAGATCATACCACCTTTCTTCACCTTTTTACGTCGCAGGGAGTGGATAATTTCTTGGCAGATGATAATGTTATCAGAGGTTTGCCTACCAGGGATGAAGCTAGATTGGGAGGAGCTGATAATCTCCGAAAGCAGGGGTCTGAGTCTATTAACCAAAATTTTAGCTAGGATCTTGTAACTAACATTACAGAGATCAATAGGCCTGAACTAGTTGATGGTGGTCGGGGAGGAAACTTTAGGAATAAGGGTGACCAGCGTTTTGTTAGCTTCAGGGGGAAAGGATTTCACATGGAAGCAATGTTTTATGAAGTCACACACAGAGGGACCGATGATGTCCCAATATTTGTGATAAAAAAGGCTTTGGATGCCATCGGGACCGGGGGCTTTGGATCCTTTGATACTTTTAACAGCAGTCCAAATCTCGACTTCAGAAGGGATAAAGGCCAAGAGGGAAGTGGGAAGGTCAGAGATGAGCCGATGAAGGATGCAGTCCCAAACTAAGGAAATGGGAGCGAGGTGGGCGGAGAAGATATTGGTAAAATAAACCATGATTAGGTCTTGGAGAAGATGAGGCTCGCTAGTCCAGTTGTTAGAGTCATCTTTGAGGGCCGAAATTCTATTCCTCCTACGACGGGTTAGAGTACTTTGGTGGAAGAAGTTGGTGTTACGATCACCTTCGGCAAGCCAGCTAATTCTAAATTTTTGTTTCCAAAAAATTTCTTCTTGATTAAGGACATAGTTGTATTCTCGAATAAGATTTTTATTTAAAAGGAGCAGGCTATGGGTGGAATTGAGGTTTTGGGCTTTTTGAACACCCGTAAGTCTAGCTAGGAGTCATCTTTTCTTTCTAAAGATGTGACCAAAGACATTTCTATTCCAGATTTTAGCATGATCGACTAAGATATTGATTTTATCAAGAAGGGGGATAGCTTGGCCACCCCACACATTTTTAACCAAATTGATGAAGTCGGGGTGGGTAGTCCAAGCAGCTTCAAAATGGAAGGGACGATTGTTGGGAAGGGGGGTGTTGATGCCATTAACAAGAATCAATAAGGGGCAGTGATCAGAGTAGGTCCTAGGAAGATGGCGGACCACAGTATTGGGGTAAGTAACATTCCAGTGATTGTAGCAGAGGGCTCTGTCGAGGCGTTCCATGATGTTGGCAAAACCCATTCTATTGTTAGTCCAGGTAAACTTGGGACCGATAAAGCCTATATCATGGAGATTACAATTATTCATGTAATTTAAAAGACAGCGGCGTCTAGAGTTACCTCGGATGTGAGCTCTGCGTTCGGACGGTTCAGCAAAATTATTAAAATCGTAAGTGAGGAGCCAAGGGTGATTGATATGTTGCGCTTTCTCAGTCGTTTCCATCCCAAACATCTCACGGTTGTTGGGAATAGGACTAGCGTAGACCGCAGAGAGGATCCAATCTTCATAGTCAGGTTTTTGAATGGTGGCATGGATGTATTGGTTTTTAATATCGTAGGCACATGCATTAATCTGCGTGGGGTCCCAGAGGATCCAAACACCCCCGGAGCGCCCAATGGAGTCAGAAACAGAATAGGCTGTGAAACCAACACTGTTAAAGAAGCTCGCGACACCGGAGAATGCAACCTTAGTTTCAAGAAGGATTAAAATATCAGGTTTATGAGCCGCAATAACTTCTTTTATGCAGCATTCAAAAGTTGAGTTGCCAGCACCCTGGCAGTTCCAAGAGAGAATGATCATAGATGACAGGGTTGGGAGGTCGGGTAATGGGAGAAAACTATCCCATTTCAGCATCCTTTTCGCAATGTTGCGATCTGTCGGTGGGCCGTTCTGGCTGGAGAAACGAAGTTCTTGCAGCTGGGCTTCGACTGCGGATAGGCTGTGATTCAGGATCTTCATCCTGATTGCTCTTATCCACCAATCCACCCATAGGATTTGAACGCCTTCTGTGTCTTGCTAAACGGGGATAGCTACAGGATGGTTGCAAAGCCGGTGATACTCCACAGTGGTCATCCTGAGAGGGACCCTCAGCAGGTAGACCCAGAGATGAGGGGAGGGGGTAGACCCGAGGAGTTACAAGGAGGAAGTGGCGGCGGATTAGGTTTCTCCAGGGGGCTGAACTGATTTAGAAGAGGAGGGGAGGGAGCAAGGCCCACCAGGGATTTAGGGGAGGCAGCTGATGCTTGAGATTTTTGAGTCCCGTGCTCAGCAGAATGAGAATCCCATGGGGGGCTTTGATGGGCTAAGGGGTGGGATGGGTTAGGGTGTCTCAGGATGGGTCTTTTGGAGTGGGCCAGGGGTTTAGGAGTGGGCCTGTTGAGCCTTCTCTTAACAATCATCCATTGCCCAAAAGGTTTGGGGTGGGAAGTAACAACCAGGGAAGGGGAGGGGCGGTCAGGGGGGAGTGGTTTTAGCGCCGGTGACTCCCTAACCGTTTTCGGCAGTGAAGTCGCCGGATACCAAATGTCCGGGCAACGATCCATTTTATGACTAATTTTCCCACAATTAAGCAAAAACCATGAATGTGTTCATAAACAATGTCAAATTTCTTACCTTCCACAGCGAAGTGAGGTAGAAGGGGTTTTTTTAAATCAATCTCAATGCATACCTTGGCATAGCTTCCTCTGCTAGCAGTAATGGTGTTGAGGTCTACCTTCAAGGGTTTCTCGAGAACTTTAGCGATGGTGAACAATATCTTTTCACCGTAGTATTCAATCGGCAAGCAAGAAAAACGAACCCAAACCGCTGTTCGACCTTCTTCTGCCTCTCCCGGTTTAAAATTCAGTTCCCATTTCTAACAGTGAGGTAGTGATCAAAGATAATCCAAGGCCCATTCATCACGACATGTGCTCTGTTAGCCATCATTTGAAATTTCACAAGAAAGAAACCAAGCCCTAGATCTATGATTTCAAAATCCCTTCGAAGTCCCCAAATCTGAGTAGCTTTAGACACGTGGGCTTTGTATCCAATTGATTTGCCAGAAACTTCACAATAAGGCAATCCTCCCATTGTTTCCTAGCACGATTGATGAGGCAATGTGGGATGACAACAATGGGTGTTCCGTTGGAGGTGAAGAGCGCAGCGTCGGAGTCACTCGCTTGTCAATTTGGGGGGTCTGCCATCTCTTCTTCATCAAAGAGAAATTCCACATCACTATCAAAGGGTTTGTCTCGGATTTTAGCTTGGAGGAGTGCATCCTTGAAGGATTTAGAC
>JAOTRH010006617.1:0-23664 GCA_034768845.1 Heliamphora exappendiculata
GGGAAGTGAGAGTTCACAATTGGAAGAAACAATGACATTACTTTCTTCACACAAAAACAGAAAGAAGTCTGTCTCTTCATATCTTATGAAGAAAAGTTTCCTTGCACAGAAATAGAAAAAAGTCTCCTCTGGTCTCCTTACACAAAAATAGAAAAAAGTCCCCTCGTATTTTACGATCTCCTTGCACAAAAAAACAGAAAAGCACCATTCTGGCTCTTTTAATGCTGAGCTTGGCCTAAGCGGCAGCTTGTTAGGCGAGCTTAAAAGTGTGAAGGTGGCTGCACCCCTCCTTGGTCTCCTCCCCTCACACCTCGTCTATATTCAAGAGGCACACACGCCCTGCGGCATCCTCAGCCCATTGGCCACAAGAGCCCAATGGCTAGACACCTGAGCTAAGCACTAATCCATACTGATGGATGTCAGAAAAAGAATCAAGATTCGAAACCCCTCCTCAATTCCTCCAAAAGCTTGTCGTATCCTACCATGAGCGCCTACATAAAGATATCTCCATGAAGCGTCAGAGATATCACCTTCTACATCACCAACTCCAAACATTAGCTTGATCATCACGAGAAGAAGAAACAGCAATGGGCCAAGGAGACAAGTTCCTACAGTTCCCCGACAAACCTATCATCACCCAACAATCCAGTATTAAGTTGCCATTCCTTGGCTGATAATCCTACCAGATCAAGTTACACCCCTCAGTTCCCTATTCAAGCAACCAACCGTTAGCTCCCTCGCTTGGATTACTACTACGGTTAGCCACCTAAGAGAGTACCTTCTTCGGGGTGACGCTGATCATGCTAAGAAGGTGACAGCAAAACCCGACCTCCATCAACTCTGCATCACCATCACTCAGAGAGGCAGACAAGATGGTTAATCACCAGACCATCTTGTGATCCTATGCCCTACTTTGATGGACCACTCCACCCACCACCTCGAACCTGGGTGGGTAACTGAGGGAGAAGAGTTTATAGAGGAGTCATCCCTACACCCGCCTCTCTTCACCCAACCAAAAAAGATTATCCTCTGAAGCGCACAAGGAATCTTGGGTTCTAATTTTCTCGAACACTTCAGCTACTTTGTGACTCAGCATCGCCTCTAACTAATTATTCTCACAGAAACAAGAATAACTAGGCAGGAAGGAGAAGCATTCGGAGTGCAAACGGGCTACGCAGTCATCTGCATGCTGGAACCCTCGGGCCAAACAGGAGGCATATGGTTCCTGTGGAATGACTTCCAAATCAAATGCAACATCTTCCAAACTCACCGTGAGAGGATCTAAGCATTTGTACGTGTTCCTCCAGGACCTCCAAGAGAGTAAATCAAAGAAAGCTCCATTTTGTAATTACATCTCCATGAAGACAAAATCTGCAAGCTTTCAAAAATAAATCGCCACAATAAAATATGCATGCATACATCCATAAATGCAAGTATGCAGGGGGACATTAATGTAGGAATCTAGTCAACCTTGCCTCTGGGCAAGTAAGCCAATCTCCTCACCTTCGAGCAAGTAAATTGTCGGACCAATCTCCATACAAGCCATCGGGCCAACCTCCTTGCCTCCGGGCAAGTAGGCCGCTGGCCAATCTCCATACAGGCGGTCAGGCCAATCTCCTCGCCTCCGAACAAGCAGGCCCCGAGCTAATCTCCAAGTAGGCTGCGGGCCAATCTCCAAACAGGCCGTCGGGCCAACCCCCTTTCGGGAAAGTGGGCCAACCCATGACCCACACTATCTCCAATATTATTAACATGGTCTTAGGCTGGGAGCAAAGTTTAAGCACCCCCTCGCTCGGGAACAAAGAAGGTATGTGGTTTAAAGGCTAGAACTCTAAGGCTTGTCAATGGAGTGGCGTCCAAGCAACTCTAAATGACCTATCATAGAGAGAGAGAGACACACCTGATCAAGACACAGAGCTCCTTCAAGCTTAAGAGCTGGCATATAGCAGACCAAACCTGCAAACATTGTGATACGCCGTATGATACCCACCTCAACATATCGTACGAGACACCAGAGCCAGTATATCATATCTGCAGAACCAATAACAGGTGAGACACCCGTCGTCCTTAGTGATCTTGAAGATATGGGTGTCCCTCCGCACCACCTATAAATGGGCACACTCCTTCCAAAATATATCATTCTCAACCAGATCATCTCAACCTCTCCATATCTTTAGTTGCTCTCCACTGCTACTCTCTCTCTCTCTAAGGCTGCCCTGAGTTCTCACCTCCGGTGTCCTCGGTCCACCGTGGTGCACTCCATCTTTTTAGACTTCACTACTCCGGTCTACGCTGGAACCCTACACCTACACATACCTATATGTACACACACACACACGCACGCACACACACAGAGAACATATTGGGGAGAACATGAATGGAGTGGTCATTCACATGAAGGGACTGAAGAGAATGCTCCTACATTAGTAAAATTGATTGAACGGTGCTAAATTTGTTTACCCTTCTACATGCATAAAGAAACTTCTATAAGTCTGATTTCTATTAACTGAGTAAATTATTTTATAACAGCCACAACATTAACCGTGCACATCTCTCTCAACAAGCCTTCAAACAAACTATTAAGTTTTGAAGGTCCAAGACCAAACCATACTTCTACCAATTTTTGGGTAGCCAAATACAGAAACACAACAATTGTAGAGAAATTATCAGATTTGACTAACTGAATGCCACGTAGATACTAATAAGCGCCACACTTATTGTTTGTGCGATCATGACATGAAGACTTCACCATGACGAAAGCACCTGTAGATAGAGAGGTTTTTTTCGACTAGTTCACCATCCAGAAAAATCAAAATCGAGCTATTAGGGTTAAATGGATGGGATGTCAAATTCAAGCCTTCAAAGAGCATGATTCCGATTGGACCGAACCGGATACAATCATTTCCGAGGCTTTTTTCAACCGGTTCACCATCCAGACAAATCACAATAAGGGCATTGGGGTTAAATGGATGGGGTGTCAAATTCAAGCCATCAAAGAGCGTGATTCCGATCAGACCAAACCGGATACAACCATTTCATTTTTCTAGCTTAGCCCCTGTTTTGCGATCAACAATGTCACATCTGCTATGGATCGGCCGGCTAAACAACGAAGACCGGGAGCATTAAAAAGTACATTTAAGTAGCAGAATGTTGAACGTACCCATACCCTCTTGCTTTGGCGGTTGCTGCTGGAGTTGCTTGCCAAAAAGAATCTAAAGAGCTAACTGATATGCGATTATAATGGATAGAGATAGCCAAGTCACCAATTATCCCAAAGGTTTAAATTGATAGGAAATAAGTCCAATAATATGTCCCAAGCTATCTAATACTTTCCCTCACGTGTAATTCCGTTTCGCATGTCAAGAGGCGAACAAGTTGAACTAAATAGGTGCACCAACACATATAGAACATAGTACACAATAATAAACATAATAGGAAAACAAATACATATCACGAGACTTAAAACCGGAACCTCCTGGAACCAGAACTCTAATACCATGTTAAATAAAAAAAATTGTCCCAAAATCTTAAACTGTTAAGAAATAAACCCAACAATGTATATCAAGTTATCCAACAGAAACAAATGATCTTTATGCAAAAAAATTATGCTAATGTTACCAAGGTCTAAGGCCAGACAAATATAAATTTTGTTAGGTCGAAGCAATCATGGCGCTATAACTTGACATAAAATATCATAGGAAAAGCAAATTGGTGAAATAGGTTCCACATTCCGGAACTGAACAGCAGGCACAAGAACTAGTAAATGAAATAATCAGCGACAGCAATATAACTAGTTGTAGAATCGAAGATAGTAATCAGATCCTACTTACAAACTTTAAACCTAAGACCATCTTAGCTAAAAGTTCTATTAGAGACAGCACTACACAACATTAGGCACCAAACATTTTGGTACACAAGAAGCAAATGGAGAAAAATAAACCAAACAAGAGCTAAAGATGACCACTAGGAAAGATATTAAAAAATTAAAAATGCCTCTAAAATACCATCATAGAGGAAAAAAGAAAGATCAGATCGGTCACCTTAATATACCTTCCGGATCAAATGAAGCATGACACCATGCAGGTGAATTTTCTGCAATTTGTCCACTGCTGGAAATATTACATTCCTGTGAAGGGGATGTCATATAAGCATATCAACTGATAACCAAATTTCCAGAATTTTACAAAATTTAACTTCAGATTAGTATTACCTTTAGATTTCTATAGACTGGCTTTGTGTATAGATGATTAATACCAACAACATAACGATCTATCATTCCAGCAGCATTACAGGCAGGTCCAAGATCACCTCTTGTGGAACATGTCACCTAATCTCATCAATCCCACAGATGGAGATTAAAAATAATTTGAAAACATTTCTAAGTATGGGTGAGGATGGCAATCTTATTTATAAATTTCTTAGATATGAGGAAGTGATCTACTTCTATGTTCCAATATCAAATAGGTGAAAGAGTGGACGCATGCTGTGTTATTCGAGAATCATAATAATTTCTGAAAATGGCATAGATATCCTTTTGTGTTAAGGTGACTTAACAAACAAACAAACAAAAAAGTACCATGGTTTCCAAAATAAATAACATGCTCTGGAGAGCATGAAGATTGGAATATTTAAATTCAACACTTCCCCTATGTAGCTTGCTCATGTTCAACATCCCTAAGCTCTTGCAGAGGAAGTCAACTTATTAGCTGTTGGAGGAAAAGTTTAGAATAAAATTTAGTCTTACCCTGTAAACAAAGCTGCTGTTCGTCGGAAGCAAAGAAGAAGAGCTCAATACCTCAAATTGCCAATCTGGAACATATAGACCATATGACAATCCCAAGTATACTACCACCAAAGCAGATGCAATGCACCTGCAATCACATTGTCAATTTGTCACCAACTAGTGAAAGGCACATGCTGAAAGAGGGAGAAAATAGAAAGGATACTTATTGTATTTGTTTGAGAGCAGAATTAACTATTTATACACAAAAATAAAATGATTCAACATTTGCTACAAAAATCTTTGTGGACTTGTGTTCTTGTGAAGAATTAAAAGTTGAACAAATGGAAAGTAAGCATCATCACTGAGCATGTGGTTAATACCCATGTAAAAAAAATTGATTGCTGAATTTCATCAATTACTTATAAGTTTTGATACCAGCATCATATAGTTGGATTTATTATTTTTTCACTCATTTAAGAATAGATAAACTTCTCACAAAATATATAATTAAACACCGATAGATTTAATCTTGTTTGAGCTTTAAATATTGCATACAGATTGAAGTTCTCCATGAGAGGATCGCATGGCTGTTGGTGGGACATATGGAACTATCTGATTCATGGAAGTGGGAGCAAAGGGCATGGCACTGCAGGAGGCTTTTGTTAGAGTAGTTATTTTATTATTTTAATTTTCTAGTTTATGTCTGGAGGCTCTTCTTGTAATTTAAACATTTATTAATTTAATATAAACACGTAGAGGTGAAGGGAACAAAGGCAGAAAACCCTAAACCTAATTGTTCTCTTCTTCTTCCTCTCTTCCTTCTTTTCTTTAACCCTAAATCCTAAATTAATCCAGAGACAGCTAGAGTGTTTTACACGGGCTGACGACACTTTTTTTGACGCTGATCAAGCTGATGTCCGCAGTCGTGCGTCCATCGGAGGAAAGCCGTCCCTCTAGCTTGGTCGCCTCTCTCTCTTAATCATTATGGTGATTTTTACCGAAGTATTCCGTGCCATCTGATGTGAGTTTTGGGTTTTTGAATGATTTTTGGATTTTTTTGGTCTTCTCTTTTGTGATCTTCAACCTCGATTGTTGTTGGCTGGATTTGCTACTTATCATGGCTTCTCTATGGACCATTGGACCGAAACATAGTCAAGAGGATTTTAATCATCGTTTGAAGCATCCAATAATTTATTTTTTGAGTTTAGCGCTGAGATTCCAAACCCTAGGGCATGCCGACCATGGTATTATTTCGATTTTGAATTGTTTCCTGGATATTGTTTTTCTAGAGCTTCAACCTAAGATCTTTAGCATCGAAGATTGAGGTTCATCCGTTGACCTTGTGAAGTACCGACAGCACCTTTTTAGGCTTAGATTGCATGTGTTTTGGTCTTTCCTAGTGATTTCAACTCAGTTCTTCATTCTTGACAGCATTGATTGTCGCCTTTTGTGCTTCGGCAGTTCGTTCTAGTCTGTTGTGCTTTCGGAATAGCTATTTCTTGATTGCTGCTGATTCTGTGGTATTTTTGGGGGGGTTATGGCCGAAAGAAAAGTCTCTTTAATTCGGGATCATAGTTTTAAATAGCGGTAGCGGTTGATATAATAGTAACGGTGACAGTGATGTGATTTCGGGACGTAATGGCTATAGCGTAACGGTAGCGGTCAACGGAGTCAATGAATGTTTTTCTTTTTTGCACAACTCACTGAATTTAGTCGATACGTATGTTTTTATTCTAAAATTATATTTATTAAAGTTTAAAATAGTTTTTGGTAAATTTTGTTCGCTTTCTAGGCATGATCCAGCGTGTCTTACTTTTTATAGTAATTTTAAAATACTTCTAACAATAATACACCATTAAATATATAAATCTAACATAAAGCAAACCAAGTCTAAAGATTTTAGGCTTACTTATATAAATTTTGAAAAATATTTTTAAAATCATTTTTTTGAACTTCTAAATCATAATAATAAAAAAATAATGCAACATTTGACATATAAATATAATCTAAAAAGTATATTCTCAAAAGTCTTAAAAAATAATTATAAAGTAATATAATATAAAATAAATGAATCTAACCTTAAATAAACAATATCTAAAGATGTTAATCTTATTTTGTATAGATCTTTAAAAAAATTCAACAACAATAAATAGATATTTTTACATTTTTGAAAGTCAAAAAATACAAAAAATTATATAAATTTCTCAAATCAAGTGTCACCCAAGTAAGTATGAATTTTTTGAATGCTATGAAAACTTTTTGGTGAAAAGAGTAGAAGTTGCGCCCAAAAATGATTTCAATTGATTCACGGCCTAAAGAGCCACTATAGTCTCTGTAATGGCCGTAGAGGTACCGTAATAGGCCTTTACAACCATTATGACGCCATAACGGCCTTTACGGAGACCGTAACAGCCTTTACGCGTGTAATTTTTTTATCACACTGCTAAATTGGTCATAACAGGTATCGGGACACACCGAAACCTATGCATAACGACGTTACGTAACAGTAACGACCGATTTTTAAAACTATGTTCGGGATCATATGCCCAAATCCATTTCATCCACCAAATTAAATTGGTTGAATTACTTACCTTGGGCTCATGCGATGAAATTGCTTTTGCGTAGGAAGCGTAAATTAAAGTATATGACTAATGCCGCCTAATACAAATCCGAGATATGAAAATTAAATGTGTGAAGATTCATTATTATGGGCTGGTTGTGGCATAATATAGCCTACCGTTGCAGTAATAGTTTAATTTTGTGACACCTCTAAAAAGATCTAGGATTCAGTTGACTTAATTCTCACATCAAAATAATGTTTCTCATGTCTTTGAGATCTATGAGAAAATCTTCACCACAAAGCAATATGGGAAGCTCATGTCTAAATATTATAGTACTCTTAAGAATGTTTGGGATCAATTGTTGTAGTTATGACCCCTTACTCCTGATCTTACGCAATAACAACACCACTATGAGAACTTTATGTTACTTCCATGCTGTCTGGTTTGGACCCTGAGTTAGCGTGGATTCAAAGATTAGATTTTTGCCAGTGAAACCTTGCCTACTGTTAATGCCTATTCTCGACTTTTGCGCTCCTAATTGGGATAAACACCCATAGTATCTCACTCTACTTCTTCTCCTTTGGAGTCCTTGGTTTTAGTTTTCAGTGGTGGTTGTAGTAGCCCACATGGTGGACGTGGTGGAAGTAGTGCTCGTGGTGGAATTCACATTGGTGGTCGAACAGGTGGCCGCAGAGACAGGAAGTGTGAGTACTATGAGGATACTAATCATACTGAACCCTCTGTTGGCAAAAGTATGGGAAGTTAGGTTCTGTTCATCAGGTTACCAACAGTCCTTCGCTTCAGTCTCTCGTATCTTTAGCTTCGTCTGGTCATGTTGCCTCTAGTTCGGTTCACTCACCACTCAACTTAGCAATCTCGTTGAGGTCTTACATATCGCTTATCCTACTTCCACTTCTACTGCTACTTTAACTGATTCAAGTACTACTGCCAGCGGCACTCTTCCGCCTCCTTCGTATATTATAGATTTTAGAGCTAGTTCTCATATGTCTAGAACTTCCTCCTTGCTTTCTAATTTTACTCCTATTCAACATAATAATAATTTAGCTGATGGTTCCTCTTGCCCTGTTCGATGGAAAGGTATTCTTCGTCCCAATCAATCCTTGTTTTGCCCTCTAGTCTCTATGTTTTCGATTTTTCCTTCAATTTTCTTTCTATTAGTCAATTGACTAAATCTTTAAATTACTTTATAACTATTTTTCGTCTTGTGATTTTTCAAGACCTGCAGACCAATAAGATGATTGGTAAAAGGCATGAGAAACATGGTCTCTATTTTTTGAATTCTGATCGTGCCTCTCTTCACCCCTCTTCTGTCTTGAGTGCTTCTGTTCCTCTTCTTCAGTGGCATTTTCGGTTGGGTCAACCCTCTTTAGCCAAACTAAAGTCAGCTATTCTTACATTGAGTTTTATGTTTAATTTAGAGAGTGTGAAACTTGTCAATTAGGCAAACATCACAGTAACTATTTTCATTCTAGTAGTCATGGTCGTCAGTCTGCATCTTTTGATGCAATCCATATGATATTTGGGTCATTCTCGAACTCTTAGTAGTAATGAATATTTCTATTTTGTTATCTTTGTTGATAAATATTATCGTATGACTTGATTATTTTTACTGGAGAGTATATCCAAGTTACATCTTATTCTTACCAAATTTTATAATAAGATTTTAACACAATTTGGCAAACATATCAAAATTATTCGATCTGATAATGCTTTGGAATATATCCAGTTTACTTGTGTGGATCGTGATATGATTCATCAAACTACTTGTGGTCACGCATCTCAGCGGAATGGTTTTATTGAGCCAGGATTTTAAATATCGATCGTTACGTATCGTATCGGCCGATACGTATCGGGATTTTAAGCTTCCGATACCGATATTTACCAATGTATCGGCCAATACTGTCCGATATCTACCGATACATGATCGTATCACCGATACCGATACGTCATCCGATACGGCGATTTAGAACCATGTATTGAACGTAAATATCGACACTTGCTAGATGTTGCGTATACTTTGTTATGGCCAAATGCAAATATCCAAACATTTTTGGGGTAATGATGTTCTCACTCATGTCATCTCATTTTATTGTATGCCCTCTGTGGTGTTGAACAATCAGTCGCCATTTTCCTTATTATACCCTAGTTCTTCGCATTTTTTTCTAATTCCTTGGGTATTTGGTTACATTGCCTTTGTTCATGTTCTTGATCTCGGTCTTGATAAGTTATCTCCTTAGACTCGTAAATGTATTTTTCTTGGGTACTCTCGCACTTATAAAAGATATCGTTGTTATCATCCCGAATCTTGCCGATATTTTGTTAGTGATGATGTCACGTTGTTTAAGATGACTTTTTTCTTTACTTTTGCTAGTCAAGATTTGTGTGTTCACACCTTTGTTGTCGTGAGAGAGATTTCACCACGCCTACGCTTCTTTTGCCAATCTCCGTCCTTATCTAAGTACAATCTCCTCTCCTACACATGTATCAACAATCTCAAAATAGGCTAACTATCTCTTATGGCCCGACCATCATCTTCCCAGTCTTTTATCTAAGATTGGCCTTCTTGGTGCTCGACTTGTTGATACTCCTATGGAACCAACGGTTAAGCTTTATACTGATTTTGGCGATCACTTTTCTGATGTTAGTCGTTATTACCGTTTTGTTAGTAAATACAGATCTCAGATTGCACGTCCTGACATTACCTATGCAGTTTGTGTTATTAGTCAATTTATGCATGCTCCTTGTCAACCTCAGTTAGAGGTTCTTTGCCAGATTGTGCGATGCTTGAAAAGTAGACCAGGTCGCGGTCCACTCTATTGACCTTCTAGTTTTAGCTCCTTAGCTTGGTTGGATTTAGTGACGCAGATTGGGCTAACAGTCGCTCTGATCGAGATCTACTTCTGGCTACTGCACCTTTGTTGCAAGTTACTTTTTGTAGTAAAAAACAGGTTGGTGTTACTCGTTCTAGTGCAAAAGTTGAGTATCATGCTATGATCTGTACTGCTTCTAAACTATTATAGGTTTGCTCTATTCTTATGGGCTTTTGCGTTCCTGTTTCTTCACCGATGTCGATGTATCATATAATCAAACTACTATTTTCATTACTAATAACTCAGTCCTTCATAAGCGAACTAAGCATGTCGAAATTGATTATTACTTCATATGTGATTTGTTGCTACAAAAGTAAATTATCACTCCATATGTTTGCTTGGAAGATCAGTTAGGCGATATTTTTACAAAACTTTTATCTCGTTTCTCTTTTCAGCATTTATCCATCAACCTGGACATGTTCAATCTGTATACTCCAACTTTAGGGGGAGAGTTAGAGTAGTTATTTTATTTTTTTACTTTTTTACTTTCTGGAAGGTCTTCTTGTAATTTACACATTTATTGCTTTAATATAACTGCTTGCACAAACCTAATTCTTCTCTTCTTCTTCTCTTCCTTCTTCTCTTTAACCGTAAAGCCTAAATTTTGAACTTAAACTACTTTCATTCTTGATAGGGCTAAGTAGCCCTTCCCTTTGTTTATAATTATAAAGAAATGGAAGATCTAAGGTTCCAAAGTATTTGAGGGTTAAGAAGTTTCAATTTCAAAAATTATTTAATTGGTCGCCTAAGATTTTCACTCTTAGGAGCATGAGAATGTGTTACAATAGTACAAACCTACATCTTGAAAGCGTAGAATATTGTGAACAGCCAGCCCCGGGTAATTCAAAATCTAATGAACAATATCTACAAGTGATACACTGAAGTTCAAATTCGAATGAGCCTGTATGATGCATGCATTGAATTTGCTAAAGCATTTCAAGGGTAAGAAATTTTAAAATCAAAATAACTTGAATTCTCTTCAAGATTATAAATGTTAAGAAGAGTTATAAATATCAGCCATTACATATTGTATTGCCCAATACGTAATGCGTTTTCAAGGTACCGCAAGAAAGATCGGTAAAATGAAAACTCACAAGCGTATGGATCGGTATGGCATATACATATCAATGTATTATCCACACTATATCAGGTGTATTGGCCACTACGCCAGATACGTGCATCGTTATATGACATGAACTCACATGTAAGCGACAATATAACTCTATGAAGCACTTTTTTTTTCTCATTTTGCCCATTTCAAACCCTTTCAAGCGATGCTTGTTCTCCTTTTTATTGCTTTTCGATATCAATTGACTCAATTCTCAAATAAGAAGTATAAAACGCATCTATATTGTAAGTGTTTTATGTATTCTCGTGTCCTAAATTAGGGCTTTAAATCCCATTAGTTATTAATAAATCTCAAATTTTTGGTAAATTTCTTTAAAAGGTATATTTGGTTTTTTAATGCATACCGTCCAACTGATGTGTTTGTGTATGTAATACAATCCATACATAATATTTGTATATCTTGCTAATTCATTGAATTTAATTAATTTATATGGTATATGTATAATGGTACCTACAAATATTAATTTATGCTTTGCTCTTCTTTTATCACTTATCTGTTCTAGTAGCATTTCAAATATCCTGGGTAATGGAATTCTCACACCATATACGAAAATATAAAATTTTAACATGAAGTTCAATATATTTTACGAAATATGCTTTAGGTGTCAAAATTTTAATGAAAAACCACTAGATATATTTAATACATGATAAATAAAATTACAACATGCTTAGCAACGAGTTTTTGGCATTTCCAGTGCTTGAGAAAAATCAAAGCCTGATTTCCTATTTATGTTACACATCAACTGATCCTCTCAGTATCCATTACACTTGCCCCATTTATTACATTTGTCACTAATGCCATCTAAAACCATGTTAAGAGGGGAAGACGTGCTAAGATGGCAACACACGTACATCTTGAAAAGGGAGAATATTGTGAACGACACAACCTCGGGCCTGAGCCATACCAAAATCTTCACTTCCTGCCACTCTTTTTTTTTTGCCCAATTTTCTTTTGTATTTTTTTAACTTTTGAAAGCTACATCTGCAATTTACTCTCTCTTGTGCTACTTTATCCTCACAATCCAAGACTTAGCCAAAACATGTCCAAGTAGATGATTCAAAAATAATTTATTAATTCCAATACAGGCCATTTATGCAAGTCTCTAATTGATTTAGGTGAGGAAATTAGGAAATTAGCTCTCTGCTGGTTCCTCATTTATTAATAAGTAATGCATGCTACTCCTGCTGTTGGCAGGATAACGATATTTTAATCAACCGAGAGAGAGAGAGAGAGAGAGAGAGAAGGATAACAATATTTTCCATTATGATGCTTTAATCTTGTTCTAGAGAATAAATGCTCAACAATTCAGCATATCCCAAGCAATTTCAAGTCATCAAGGCTAAACATCCCAATATTCATCATCTTGACTCACATGTATTCACTTTTCTATCATGTCTCATAAAACTTCTAAAAGATAAATATATGTGTGTGTGTGTGTGTATATTGGATAGCTTGATATACATTATTGAGCTCATTTCCTAACAGCTTAAGTTTTGGCACTTTTGGGAACAATTGACGACTTAACATGGTATCAAAACTTTGATTCCAAGAGGTCTTGGAATCAAGTCTCGTAATATGTATTTGTTTTCCTGTGATATTTGTTATTGTGCATAATGCCTTGTATGTTGGTGCATTTGTTCAAAATTTGGTAGCCTCTCCATCTGCGAGACGACGTTGCACGTGAGGAACGGTGTTGGATAACTTGATATACATTGTTATACCTATTTCTTAACAGCTTAAGTTTTTTGGATAATTAGTGACATAACATGATATCAAAGTTCTAGTTCCAAGAAATCTTAGGTTCAAGTCTCGTGATATGTATTTGTTTTTCTGTAATGTTTGTTATTGTGCATAATGTCTACTGTGTTGGTGCACTTATTCAGTTCAGTTTGTTCGCCTTTTAATGTGCGAGACGGGATTAGCACATGAGGGAGAGTGTTGGATAGCTTGATATATATTATTGAGCCTAATTTCAAATAGTTTAAGCGTTTCGGATAATTAATTACTACTACTAATTGAAGTTTCTTTTAGTAAATAATCTGAACATTTTCAAATGGAAATATGCACCAGCATTGAACATTATAGCATGTAGAAGATGGTAACTTACCAGTGCCAAGAATAATTCCTTACAAATCCTACTATCCTCCGCCTTTGACATGGAAGCCATATCTCACACAAAGCTGCAACAATATATCCAATAGATATCCTCTGGATCGAATGAGAACATACAGCAGAAGTTCAATATGTTAATTGTTAAATAAAATAAAGCATGATTGCAATAGAAAAACACTTAGCAACTATTGCTTGTACTACATGTTAACACTGCCAAATAGGTTGATCATCTTAACAACCTGAATTGTTATCACCAGTTATTCTTAACAATATGGTCTAAGGTCATGGTAGTGTATCTGTATTTGACAAAGTAGGCGAACTTCCTTGAAGTTGATGACTTTTCCGTGAAAATGAAGAAAAAAAAACCTAGGTGAATTGATGAACAAGATATTGCAGAATCAATAACAGTTATAGTTTAAGCCTTTCAGGTCAGATTAATGAACTGCCAGGAGCTTGGACGTAAATTGGTTTGACTGCCCATATGAGCAAGACATAATTCGGCTATGAATCACAGACATGCCAAATAGTTGCCATAGCAGTGTCCGACACGCGGCAGACACAGATTAGCTGGAGGCACGTTGGGACATGTGTTGGATACGCCATGTGGCGTGTCCTACTTCTTTTTTTGAGTTGGACACGCAGTTAGGCATGGAAGGGACACACGTGTCAATTTTCGGGCACGCCTGGACACGCCAAAACCCCGCTGGTGAAATATAAAACCCTAATACACAAGAGCCTTGGTGGGTTAGCGCACTGTTTTCACATAATCGAACTTTGAAATACATACTCAGGTCTCTCGTCTTCACCTTGCAACCTCCATCGGTAAGCTTGACAACCACTGATGACTTGATCTCCAACAACCTTCGCCCTCTAGGTAAACACACTCTTCTTCTTTTCCCCTCTCTTCAATCGACCACCAACCTTTGATCGACCTTGTCTACGGCTTCTTCACTCTCCTTTTCTTCCCTCTTTCTTCATTTTTCTGGTTTTTTCTTCTTTCAACTCTTCTAATGGATTTGTCAACAAACAGGTAAAAAACTAGCTTCGATTTTTTATTTTTTTATACCCCAGAACTCTTTTCTATATTTTTTCCTTTACCTTTTTTCTTTACCTTTCTTTCTATAACATCGTTCTGGCTAATAGCTCATTGCTCTACCAAAAATTCCTGTTTCCTTCTACATCCTTCTTAATTTTGGGCTGCTTAACTGTGAAAGCAATGCAAAAACTGCAATTGAGGTTTTTTTTTTTTTTTTGGAGTAAATTCCAACATCTCTTTTCTGTTTTTTTCCCTTAACCTTTTTCTTCTTTAACACGGTTCTAGCTTATTGCTCATTCCTCCACATAATTTTTTTCCCTTTTGCTTCTACCCCCACCTTAATTTTTGCTCATAACTGTGAATGGCTTAATGCAATGCATAACTGTGAATGTTTGATTGGTTGTTAATTGTTTTCGGCTATGTTATTTCTTTTTTGCAAATGCAATGCAATGTTAGCATCGTTCTGGCTTATTGTTCCATTAACTGCGAATGTAATAACTAGCTTAATGTTTGTGGATGTTCTATTTATAAACATGGGATAAACATATAAATAGAAAATATATTTTTTGTGCCGTATCCCCACCGTGTTCATATCCCAATTTTTCCTAATTCTGTTTGAAATTGTTGTGTCTTGTATCGGAGTATGTGTCCGTAATACATTTATACTTTGGTTTCCAACAGTATCTAGTGTCTGCTCCATAAACTAGTGTGGGTCCTCAGGGAATACAGGCATGCCCACCGGTGATGTGATTTTGAATTTAATGCTCAAAGATAGGTAGAACTCATAGAAGACACCTTGATTTGGAAAGCTAAAACCGTTGTTAAGAAAATACACCCACTGTCCAGCAAAGAGTTTAACATAACTGAAGGAACAAAATAGCAAACTAGCTACGCTGGTCTATTCAAGTTTGGTTCCTGTTTGGGCCACATTTGGAAAATATAAAAGAGTAACTAATTTCCTAGGAAATAAGAGGCTGAGTATTTAATAATGATCGGATGGAATTTTTATCCAGTAGAATAAAGGGTAAATTTGAGAGGGAACAGATGCCATCATGGGAGCAAATCAAGAGGAATTTAGTTTTTTTAAACAAATTAAAGAGAATAATCAGGGAAAATGATTTGTGGGAAGGACATATGGCAATTAACAGAGAAATAGAGTGAATTGGTTGCAAATGAAAAGAGGTAGAGGACACGTGTCGGCCAAAGTGAAAGTTAAAGTGGGCAAGAAACTGTTGGAGAAAAAGGGGGCACTAAGTAGGACGTGCAGTTAGTTAGGAGTAGTATAAAAGCAGAAGTCGGCCAAGGAAAGGACACATTCAACATATCAAAAGCCCTGAGCTTATTTTATTTCCTTATCTTGTATTTGCACATATTTTCCAATTCCAAAGTTCAAATTCATTAGTTCGTCCTCATTTTAGTTTCTGGTAGCTAGATTAGATTCAATTCATGTTCTCATTAGGCGTAACGCTTTAGTCATAATCCTTATTTCAATTCGTACTTCATTCAGTATATGGTCATATCAAGTTTAGTCTCAATTTCTGTTCATTCATCCTGCAAATTTCATTTATTCTAATTCAAAAGACACTTGAAAATTGTTGAAGTCTTCTTCATTGAGGCAAAAAATCAAACCAATAGCTTTTCACTTCGAGCTACACACAATTTGTCTTGGTTCAAAGTCAGTTTGGCGCAATTTCAAATACAATTGGACGCATTCGTTCTGACACGCCCACACCACATCATTAAGATCCTAAACATAATTCAGCACGAACGACAACAGTTTTTGGCACGCCCAGTGGGACCCGAGTGTCATCAAGAAGTGCTATGGCTGGAAGAGGTCGCGGAAAAGAAGCCATGGGTCAACAGTCATCACCAGAAGGATCGGATGAAGAATCCCATTAGTCACCAAATCTAGCTGAAACTCTAAAAGGTTGCCTTCAAGAGTCAAACAAAGAGTTGTCTCAATCCTTGGCGGCATCATTGCATGATCTGTCCTTAGCCACGAGAGAAATGATGGCGTTGCTCAATGATAAGGTGATTATCCTTGCAGCGTTCAGTGGAGCAGTCAACCAGACAACGGTGGGCCAACCACCCCCACTGCCACATAATATTCCAATACCTCATCCAGGGTCATCCTCCAATAACCCAACCCTCGGGGGGAAAAACGAAGATCAAACAGCAGGTCAAGGAAAAGGCAGGCCGAATGAGGGAAATGGCAATAATCAACGATTCAACCTACCACTTGCTGGGCAAGGCAGTCCGTAGAGAGATCCTAATCCCCTCTATACTGCTGTTAATCAGGAGCTTGGGGGGCAACCTCCAATTAATTTTGGGAACTTCAATCATCCTCCACAACAGCCAAGCATCCCTTTCAACAAGGAGCAAGTCATTGATATTGTTCAAGAGCAGTTTGGGCCAGCCCTAAGGCGAATTGGAAGGTCGGTTTATCGGAAACCATACCCAGATGCTATTAACAGAATATACGAGTTTTCAAGAGGGTACAAGGACCCAGAATTCGACCTGTTTTCAGAAAAAGATCATTATTCTACGATCGAACATGTGGCACGATTCACCATCCAGTGCGGAGAAGTAGGTAATAATGATTTTCTAAAGCTACGATTATTCGCTAATTCTTTAACAGATACAAACTTTACTTGGAATATTAATCTACCACCAAATTCGATCCAAGGATTAGCTCAGCTAGAAGAGTTATTCCACCAGCAGTTCTACAGAACAGAGCGGGAGGTTACGATGGCAGACTTATCAAGGATGTACCAGTTATCAGGAGAATCGGTAGAAGCGTATATTTCAAGGTTCAAGAAGGCCAGGTTCAAATGCCATGTGGTCCTTTCTAAAACAGATTATGGCAGGCTGGCCCAAAATGGTTTCAATTTCAAACTTAGAAAGAAATTTGAAGGAATGGAGTTTCGCGACCTATTCGAATTAGCAGCACAGGCCGTGCGATATGAGTATATACTGCGATAAGAGCAAGACAGAAGAGCAGCTTCCAAAGGAACTTACTATCGAGATCCAAATTATGCTGTGGCAAATTTAGAAACTCATTCTGAGCCTTAAGTAGCTATGGCAGAGATCATTAGTAAAAATCCTTATGTTTGCAAGGCCTTTGTTAAAGTGGAACCAACCAAGTCTCGGGGATCCTTGGCTTCCCTGAAGATTACCAGAGTTTATACGTTTGACATGACAAAGGAAGACTATATTTTTTACCACCTATTCGCAGACAAGATGATTAGATTCTCAGTAGAGCACAAAATTCCACCGCCAGAGGAGGTCAGGAATAAGGAATACTGTAAGTACCATAATTCCTAGAATCATACTATGAATAATTGCATTACTTTCAGAAATGATATTCAGAACAGGACAGACAAAGGAGAGTTCAGATTTCCTGAAAAGGAAAAAACAGCGATGGGAGTAGATACAGATCCTTTTCCGAAGCAGCTGGCTACTAATATGGTCACGATTGATATGAGAGGTTGTCCTAGAACGGAGGCTAGGAAAACTTAAGGACCTGCTAACTCAACTCATGACGAAAAAGAGATTCTCAAAACAATCCCAGTCCAAGATGTGTGGTGGGATCAAGAGATAATTCGTACAAGGAGGAGGCGGAGCTATTCACAAGAACGTCATGTATGCAAAGGATGTTCCTCGAAAATATCAGAAGAAGATCCAGTCAAAGAGAAAGATTGCCCTAGAAGTCCACCTAAGGAGAAGGAAAGGAGATCAGTTTTTTAACGTCTCCGAAACCCGAGGGGCAAGATGACAACTTTTCAGAAAAACATCAGGCTCGAACAACAAAAAACAGTAAGGCCACTCGTGTCTCCACCAGGGCAATGCGTGAGAGTCACTCACCCAAAGTTTCCTTAACCAAACAGAGCTCCATCTAGATCTCAGAAACAGAGAATGCAAAGAATGAGACAGGCAGATCATAGAATGATAAAAGTAACCAGTAAGCAACCTGAAGGTAATAAAGGTAGGCCGATACAATTTCGAACAAATTCTGTATATGAATATAGGCCACATAAGTTTAGGGGGTAGCAGCACAGGATCAGTCGAGTTCCAGTAAGGTGCCTTATTCCAATAAAGGGAAAGAGCCTATGATTTGTAGCATAGTCTTCGTCCTACCAGAAAACTTCATGGCTAAAGAAGGACAACCCTCTTTCATGATGGGAGATGTCGAAGAGCAGGGTGGGATAGTAGAAATCTTGCCAGAACCGGTTAAGAAAGAACCGGAACCGTTCTTAATCTTGAAAACTCAAAAGGAAGAACCTGCACAAAGCATTGTCTTCGAAAGGCCTTCGAAGGAGATGACACCGCACATTCGGCCTTTGTACATCGCAGGGCATATCGACGGAGTACCGATCAATAGGTTGTTAGTAGATAATGGCTTAGCTGCAAACTTAATGCCCAAAGCTGTATTCAACAATATTGGCAAGACTGAGCAAGATTTGCTACCGTAAAATGCGAGCATATTAGATTTCGCTGGTGAAATAACATCTTTCCAAGGTATTATTGTTGCTAACCTCACTATAGGGAGTAAAACATTGACGGCTCATTTCTTTGTGATAGAATCTCGCTCTGCTTACAATTTGTTGTTGGGGAGAGATTGGATTCATGCTTGTATGGCGGTGCCATCAACATTACATCAATACTTGGTATTTTAGAAAGACCGGGATATTGAAGTAATTTGGGCAGACAAAAGGCCTTTCCTAGCATCAGCCAATCATGCTGAGGCGAGGCTGTATGATGATGATATTAGTCCCTATGAAGGTGACTAGCTTAGATAAAGAAAGTCGTCCAATAGCAGTAACGTTGTCCAATAAAACATCGATGGAGGGTTTGAGAAATGTCTACAAATAGGTAATCAGCCCCCATGTTTCCGAACTGAATAAGCTGATTACTCCTTTTCTTTAAACAATGTCTAATGGAAGCACAACCGTTAGGAGTTGAGAAGGTAGCAGCATTACAGGCCACCCTTAATAAACTATTAGTTCACCTGTTTGAAGAAAGGTTGTATGACCTGAATGCAGAGGAAGAAGGATCTTCGACTAAATCGGCCTAAGTAATTTTTGAAGACAAGTTACACGAAGAGGAAATACAATTGGCAGAATTGGAAGCTGCTCCATCCAAATTAGATAATCTCAAGGCCGAAGTACAGGGCCTGCTAGAGGAAATCAATTTGGGGACAACTGAACTTCCTAGAATGGTCTATATAAGTCAGTTGCTACCTGAAGTAGTTAAAGGAGAACTAGCAGAGGTCCTTATTCGATACAAAGATTGATTTGCATGGGATTATAACGAAATGCCTAGATTATCTAGGCAACTTCCAATCAAGATGGGATATCGCCCGTTCAAACAGCCGCCAAGAATAATGTCTACGGAGGTCACATTGTTGATTAAGGAAGAATTGGAAAGGCTTCTGAAGGCAAGCTATATCAGAACAGCCAGATATGTTGAATGGTTTTCAAATGTTGTCCCAGTAGTGAAGAAAGATGGCAAGCTCGGGGTATGTATTGATTTTAGAAACCTTAATCTCGCTACCCCTAAGGATGAATATCCAATGCCAGTAGCAGATTTGTTCGTAGACGGTGCAGCCAAACATAAAGTTCTGTCATTTATGGACGATCACTCAGGTTACAACCATATTTTCATTGCGGAGGAAGGCACGCCTAAAACAGCTTTTAGATGCCCAGGAGCCTTGGGATCGTTTGAGTGGGTTGCCATGCCATTCGGCCTGAAGAACACAGGAGCAACATACCAACGTACTATGAACGTCGTGTTTCATGATATGATTGGTAGATTCACGAAAATTTATATTGATGACGTTGTAATAAAATCCGATTCATATTCCCAACATCTTGAAAATTTAATCATGGCTTTTGAACGTATGAAGAAGTATCAGTTGAAAATAAATTCCTTGAAATGTGCGTTTGGTGTAACGGCTGAAAATTTCCTAGGATTTCTTGTACATCAACGAGGGATAGTGGTAGATAGCAACATGGCCAGATCGATAATGGAGGCAAGGCCACCCACTTGTAAGAAGGAATTACAGCGGCTAGCGGCTATTGGGACAGGTTAATTTTCTCCGAAGGTTTATTTTGAGTCTAGTAGAAAAAGTCCAGATATTTTCAGGGTTGTTGAAGTTAAAGAAGGAAGAAGAGTTCAGATGGGATTCATGTCATCAACAGGCCTCTGACAATATTAAAAGGTATCTTGCTAGTCCCCCAGTACTTGCCCCACCAATCAAATAAAAGGCAATAAAGCTTTATATTTCAGCATCGAAAAAGTTGTTGGGAAGCCTTTTAGCCCAGGACAATGAAGCAAGAAAGGAGCAAGCCATATAGTATTTGAGTAGACTACTTACTCCTATAGAATGTAAGTATTCTCCGATTGAAAAGTTATGTTTGGCCCTATAATTTGCTGCCTCAAAATTAAGATATTACATACTACCAGTACTTGTTTATTTGATATGTCGCACGGATTTAATCAAATATTTGCTATCTCGGCCTTTCCTTAAAGGACGACTTGGCAAATAGTCTTTAGCGTTAATGGAGTTCTCATTTCATTATATACCACAAAAGGCCATCAAAGGACAGGTCTTGGCAGACTTCTTGGTAGATCATCTTTCCCTCGAAGTAAAAGAAGAAATGGACACAGGAATGAATATATCTATGATCAATTTCGTGCCATGGACACTTTACTTTGATGGTAGCATAATAGAGAATGTGTCAGGATGTGGAATTGTTATCATCTCACCAGCAGGATTGAAAATGAAAATGTCGTTCCAGTTTTCTATCAAGTGTTCGAATAACCAGGCTGAATATGAAGCTGTTATTATCATATTAGAAATCCTGAGAGATATGGGAGTACATTTTGTTCATATCAAAGACGATTCACAGTTGGTAGTAAACCATCTCAGAGGAGTATACAAATGCCATAGTGAGCTAATGTCGTATTATGCAATGGATGTGCAAATGATGGATGATTTCAATGATGTCATGATATCATAAATTCCTAAAAAATTCAATGAGGAGGCAAATGAGTTAGCACAGATGGCCACTGGATTACGGATTCCTTATGGGATTTATCATAGAACCGTGACCATCCACAAGAAGATCCTACCCGCCGTTAGAAGGAGGCCAGAAACATTACAGACCTTCCCCGTGGATGTTTCTTATGATGAGGAAGATTGGAGAACACCAATCATTTCTTTCCTAAGATGTCCTACAAAGATTTGCAATAGAAGTACCATGAGGAGGTCAATACATTACATCATGATTGAATGGGAATTGTTCAAGAAAAGTTTAGAAGATAATTTGCTGCTAAAGTGTTTGTCAAAAGACGAAGCAATGAAGGTCATGCCAGAGGTACATGAGGGGATTTGTGGAGCTCATCAGGCTGGAAGAAAGATGAAATGGTTGATAAGGAGGTACGGATATTACTGGCCTACCATATTGGGAGATTGCATTAGATATGCAAAGGGTTGCCAAGCCTGCCAAGCACATGGAACTATCCAGCATGTACCAGCACAATCTCTAAATGCAGTAATCAAACATTGGCCTTTCAGAGGATGGGCAATGGACCAAACAGCGAAGATCTAGATGGAAAATGGTCCCCATCTTGTGAAGGACCATTTAGAGTATTCAAAGTTCAAGAAAAAAGGTCATATATACTTGAAGATCTAGATGGAGAAATTCACAAACATTCTATTAATAGCAAGTATTTATAAAAGAGTCATCCATCAATCTGGGAAACTTCAAGTCATCAAAAGTAGGAATTTAACAAAAGTCAAGGGAGAAGATTCTTAAGACAGAATTGAAGGCGAGCCCAATTCTGTTCAATGTTTTCAATCTCAAGCTTGGCTGCCGCTGCGTCACTGGCAGATGAAATAAGGTCAACCTCCACTACAGATTGTTTTGCCATCAACTCTTGGGAAAAAGAGAATAGTGCGGCAGCCTTAGCTTTCAACACCGGGAAGTCTTCCTCAATTGCTGTTAGTTCTTTTTGAAAAGAGCTAAGGAGGTCTAGAATTTCCTTCCTTCTCCAGATCTTTTGATCTCCATCATCCTTCAACTGTTGGAAGTGGCGAAATGATGAAGCAAGTTCTTGCTTCAAGTTCTTAGAACTGGAAACTTTGGTTTCATATTCATTCTTCTTTTTCAAAGCAGAATTATAGGCTTTGTCTAAGAGGGGGAGATCCTGGTTAAAAGCTTGGAGGGCAAGAAGGTCCGCATCAAGAGTAGGAGTGGAATAAAATAATACACTGACGGCGTTCTTGAAAAGGTTAAGACACCTAGGATGAAGGATATCTGGGAGAGAAAGGTTCTGCATCGCCTTCAAAACGGACTTTGCTTTCTCAATCTCATCAGCAGAGGGAATTCTTGGAGCTTAAGAAGCCACACCAGAAGAACTTTCTGAAACAGGTAGGGGTGTAAAAACAGCCCGAGGCCCGTTACTATGCGGGCCCGGCCCAGCCCATATTGTGCATTTTTCGAGCCTAGGCCGCCCCTAAGCCCGTAGGATGGGCCGGCCCGAGGCCCCCCCAGAGACTAACCGTTGGGCCAGGTCCAGGCCCGCCCAACAGCTAGTTTTTTTTTTATAAAAAAAAATTATATAATAATTTAATAAAATTTATGTTTTTTTAACCCATGAAGAAGAAGAAAGCTGAGTGGTGTGTGAGATTGCTTAGAACGCCTCTGTGTGTGTACTATGTAAATAGTATGTTGTGTGTGTTGTGTGTGCGTCGTGTGTGTGTGGGGGGTGTGTGTGTGTGTTTGTGTTTGCAATATTAACACTGTATGTATGCGTGTGTGTTTGTGTTTGCAATAGTAACACTGTATGTATGCGTGTGTGTAAGTTTTCAGCTGTGCATGTGTTGTGTCTATCACTGTGTATAAGGGTGTATGCTTGCAAAATAATAATTGTTGTTTGTTTACTTAAAATTCTTTATAAGAAATTAAGTCATAAAAAGGAGTTTATGAAAATTAAGTTTTAAACAAAGAAAAAAAAAGAGTCCTATGTTTGGTTTCTTTTTATTGTTTTGAATTAAAAAGCTAAAATAGTAAAATTCTTTTTATAAATAGAAATTTTATAAGATTAATAAATTTAAATTTTTATTATTTCAATTATTCAAGCTTATTGCATTTAATTGTTAAACTTATAAGTTATAATAAATTAATAAACTTATAATAATATAAACT